>PVKM010021196.1:0-22770 GCA_004027735.1 Carollia perspicillata
CAAAGGACTTGAAGGAGATGCCTGTGTTTAACTGGGCACCTTGTCTTAAACAAACGTGGGGTTAGGTTAGGTGGGGAGAAGAGGGGGGTGGACAGTAAGGGGCAGGCAGCCACTGGTCTCTGGCACCAATGGATGGCTAATGTCCTAGAGACTCCACTCCAGCTGAGGAGACAGAGATGGCGGGGGTCCGGATCACAGCTCCCAGCTTGGAACAGAGGGACATTTCTGACTTGTCAGGAAATCTGTGGCCGTGTTCTCCTTAGTACAGCATCCCACCAAGGTGGCTAACCAGCTGGTTTACCACGTGACGATATACGCAATCACAAACTGGCTTCCTCTCTTTTCCTCATCCCAACTTCTTTGCCCTAATGCCATTAACCTCAAGGAATTGTCTGAAGAACTCTACAAATTCAGTTTGCTGCTTTCTAGACACTGATATCTATGTATGAAGGCCTTTTCGTTTCTTAGAGATGTCATGTAAGAGAAGTATGAGATCCCTTTTCTTATGATTTATTTTCTTTCTACTTTAATAGAATACTTAGAATCCGTAGCTATGACTAGTCAAATATCTATGCCAGAAAATTAAGCCGAAGTCAAGAAAGTTATTTCTTCAAGTTTCTCCTGATCTTCCTTCTATCCATAACAGGAAAGAGGAGTTTAAAAAATGACCACATTTTTGGGAGCATATTATGATTCGAATTGTGTCCCTGAAAAAGACATGTGGAAGTCCCCGGCACCTGTGCGTGTGACTGTATTTGGATAAGGTGGTTCTCTTGGTGGATAATCAAGTTAAGATGAGAGCATTAGGGTGGACCCTAATCCAATATGACCGGCGTTCTTATAAAAAGGGGAAATTTGGACCCAGACCCCAATGTGCCCAGAAGGAAGATAATGGGAGAATGGTCACATGGTCAGGGAGGCAGAAATTGGACCGATGCAGCTGTACACCAAGAACACCATGGCTGCCAGCCACCCCCAGAAACTGAGAAGAAGCAAGGAAGGACTCTATCCAGTCTCAGAGGCTGGGTGGCCCTGCCAACACCTGCCTTTCAAACTTCTAGCCTCCAGAACCATGAGACAATATATTTTTGTTGTGTTAAGCCACCTCGTCTGTGGCACTCGGTGACAACTAAGCCCTAGAAAATAATACAGAGCAATTTTAGGCTTATAGAAACATTGGCCAGAAAGTAGAGGGTTCCCCTATATTACTTCACATACGGCCCCCCCCAACAATTTCCCATATCATTAACATCTTGCCTTAGTGTGGTATGTTTGTTACAACTGATGAGCTAATGGTAATACATTATTAACTAAAGTCCATTAATTATACATTAGGGTATACTCCTTGTGTAGTGCATGCTATACTTTTGTGGACATAAGTTTCCAAATTATTGGGTAAATACCAAGGAGAAAATTGCTGGATCATATGGTGAGCGTGTTTAGTTGTGTAAGAAGCTGCCAAACTGTCTTCCAAAGTGGATGCACCATTCCAACCAACAACGAATGAGAGGTTACGAGTCGGTGCCAAGCCCGAGGTCAACAAGATTTTACCCCGTTACCTTCTGTGAGTTCTATAGTTTTGTGTCTGTGTCGAGTTAATTTTGTGAGAGGTGTAAGATCTGTGTCTAAATTCATTTATTTGCACATACATGTTCAGTTGCAGCAGCACTGTTAGTTGAAAAGATTATCCTTTCTCCATTGAATTGTCCGTTCCTTTGTCAAAGATCAGTTGGCTATCATTGTATAGGTCTATTTCTGTACCCTTTATTCTGGTCCATTGATCTATTTGTGTATTCTTTTCCCAGTAGCACACAGTCTTTGATTATTGTAGCTAATAGTAAGTCTTGAAGTCAAATAGCATCAGTCCTCCAACTTTGTTCACATTGTGTTGGCTATTCTAGGTCTCTGCTTTCCTTATAAACTTTACACTTTAAAATCAGTTTGTTGATATCCACAAAATAACTTGTTGGAATTTTGATTGAGATTGCATTGAACCTACAGGTTTTTTTCAATTTGAAAAAGAAACAAACAAACCCTGACATGATGACATTTGAGTCTTCCTATCCACACTCATGGAATCTCTCTCCATTTATTTAGTTATTTAATTTCTTTCATCAGAACTCTATAGTTTTCCTCTTATATATCATGTACATATTTTGTTAGATTTATGCCTAGGTGGGGTTTTTTTCTGGTGCTAAGGAAAGAGGATTTTTAAAAAGTATTTTAAAAAATAAAATTAGAAAGCTTGGCAATTACAGAGAAGTAAAAGAGAAACGCTCCAGCTGCAATTCAAGGCACAATTCCAAATGCAAAACACGGAAAGAACAGCACGCACTTCGCTAAGGACATAAAGAAAACCCCAAAGTCTTCCTTAGTGAGTCAAACAGGAGGAAACAAGCTGAGATTCACAAGGAGAGCCCAAAACACAGTTCAAGGTGGAGCTGGCTTCCTCAGAGCTGAGTGCACCTGGCCGGCAGGCCTTCCTCTGTCCCCGCTCCACCCCTGCTCCACCTCACCCCCTGCCCAAACCAGGCAAGGAGAAGGGGGAGGCAGAGAAAGGCATCAGCAGGGTCCCCCAAACCCCAAATCTCTCTTCCTCTGGTTGGAAAGCCAAGTAGAGGATCTGAAACTTCACCTCTGCTGAGAAAGTGCAGGCTCTCAGACGGACCCCAAGGAAATGCAGAATCCTCCAAAGTTAGACGTCTCACCTCACACACGAGGACAACCAGGACAAGAGGTATTGTTTGCCAAATGCCATTTATCAAGTTCTAGTGCTGTGACACTTCCCCTGGAGAGGAGAGAGTCTTCGTGGGTGAGCCAAACTGCTCATAGAGATCAGATCCTGAGATGAAGTTTAAAGAAAACAAGGAAGCAAATAAGACAAGCCGCTTGGGGGAGAAATAAACGGGAATTTGGGGGTGGGAAGAATGCTGAGAGCAGATTGAGGATCGGCGGGGGGGGAGAGAGAGAGAGAGAGAGAGAGAGAGAGAAGCCGGAGGATGACCGAGCAGTACGGCGTGGTCAGAAGGACCAGTTTCTGACGTGGACTGTCCGATTTCACGGTGTTTGGGGGCCATGGCTGGTCTTTTGGGTGCTAGCACACAAATCGCCCGTTTCCTCATCTTCCCAGCTGCTCAGTTATGCCTGCTGCACCTGGCTGCTTTGTGTGAAATCAAGGCTTGGGGAGGGAATCAAAGTAAGGGGCTGAGTTCCACACCGGGGTCGGCACAGGTGAGACAGGAAAGACCCAACCATGGACCTTGAACGGGTCCTGAGGAAGCAGCCAGCCACCGGCTGACGGGACCAGGAATCGCAGGGACGGTGCAGATGTTGTGAAAAAAATGTAGACTGTGAAGATCAAATGCTGAATTAGGTCACATAAGAAACTAAAAAAGTCTCCCTTTAGAAAATCCTTCATTCTTCATGAAGCATTATCTCCTTTGACCCTATAATTCTATAAGGTTAGGGCTCTTACCATTATCTTCACCTGCAGATAGGAAAATTAAGACCTACAGCAGGTTAGAACCTGCCCAAGGGCTCTCAGTAAGCCAGGCTCTGAGGCCAGACTGCCCGGCTCCACAGCCCAAAGCTCCCTCACGATGGTTTTCAGCCCCCTTTTTCTTTTCATCCACTGGCAAGAATGACTCGCGGCTAATGAAGAGATCTTACGAGTCCTTGAAACTCTTTTTGTTGAAATCACCAAACCATCTCCCCTTTGTGAAATCCAATGAGCTGACTTCTGGGTCTCAAAAGAAACAAAACCCAGTGTCCTTAAAAAAAGACAAAAAACAAAAAACAAACCCAATAACTAATGTTAATTGTGCACAAGCCAAGTGTTTGATCCCCCCTCCTTGGAACTTCACTTGTCTCCCCAGTACTTATCCCCATGGGACAGTTTACATGTAACTTGTTTATTTGTCTGTTGCATCGCCATTGACATCAGAGGCTCCTGCTCTATGTTATTCACCACTCTTTCTCTGTTACTCAGAATTATTTGGAAAATGATGGTGCAGACAGCTATTTGTTGAATGAGCCTTAATATTTAACCAAGACCACAACAATTTGGAGACATGTTGGTAGTTCTTTGCAAAGTTAAACAGGCATTGACTCTATGAGCCAGCAGTTCCAGTTCTAGGTATTTACTAAAAGAAGTGAATACATATGTCCAAAAATAAAGAAAAGAGTCCTGTACAAGAGTGTTTGTAACAACCTTACTCCTAATAGCCTCAAACTGGAAACAACTGAAATGTCCATCAACAAGAATGTGGACAAATAAATTATGGTACGTCTCTTAAATGGAATAGTACTCATCGATGAAAAGGAACAAAGTACAGCTGACACAAAAAGCAGTATACACAAATCTAAACAGCTTATGTATGTGAAAGAAGCCAGACACAAAAAGAAAGGTAATAGAATGTGTGAATTCATTTTACATGACTCTGCGGAATAGGCAAAGCAATTCCACGTTGACAGAACGGGGCAGTGCTTACTCGGGGTACACTGGCCTTGGCTGGCGGTAAGTGATGGAGCGGGGGCTTCCTTGGGTTATGGAAGTGTGCTCTCTGTCTAGTTTTGGGTGGCGGTTACAGAACTATAAAACGAGTGCCAGAACTCATCAAGTGCATCACTTAAAATGTACATCTCATGGCATGTAGATTATACCTCAATTTTTAAAATATTGTTTTTAAATATTAGCTAAAAAGATTCTGGAAAACTGTTTTTTTCCTTGTTTTTTAAATATTAGCTAAAAAGGTTCTGGAGAATCATTTTTTTTTTTCTTGTTGGAAGCAGTGGTATCTAGTGAGACAGAATGCCATTTACCAGCTGGGAGGCCCCAGGTGCTAGGAGGAATGCTTGCCTGATAGAATTTTTGTCAGGATTTAGTAAGATAAGGAATATAATATGCTCAGCAACTTAGTATCTGGCACAAAATAGCGTTTCAGGAAATGCTAATTCTCTGCATCGCTGTTGAAAATAAAAGACAGTTCTCTGTCCTGATTGCATTTATCTAGTTCATTCAAGGTTTGGGCTATCTCTCCTGCCCACTTTTTCTGAGCATGCCTCTGTTCTTTAGAAATTGAAAAACTCAGTCCCTAAGACCACAAGTGCTTTTGACCTTGACACCAAGCAAAACTAGGTCAAACTGAATCAGTTTAGATAATGGCAAGGTTGAAGGTCGCTTCTGAAGTCTGTTCCCTAAACTTGAAAGGTGTCTTTTTTGTTTTTTAAAGAGTGAACAGTAGAACTGCTCACTGACAAAAGCCTTTAGCGGCTGTCACTGTGATTCTCAAAGTAAGCCCCTACCGAGGGTTGTAAATGTGGTCAGTGCCATCATGTCAGCACCGTAGAAAATGAGGGCGATTATCGGTTAATTTGCACTACTGACCTGCACAATGACATAGCTCTGAAGTTGGAGCTGAGTTTGCTCCAGGGACTGACTCTGTGGGATCATAAATCTTTGACGTGGCTCCTTTAACCCATTTCCCTGAAGTCAGGCTGTGAGAATGAGCCCTTCCCTCCTGCAGGAACTGCAAAGAGGGCACAGAGCCCTAGAAGTCTGTGGGTGGCAGGCACACGTCTGCCAGAAGTGGGGGGACCAATGTCAATTCGGAATCTGATCACCCAGGCTGACCAGAGGCATCCTGATCACTTGGCTTCAGAGGGCACGTGGTGACAGACAAACACAGCTCCACCCTCAGAGATTCCGACCATCTATCTCTGCAAGTCCCTGCTCGTGTCCCTGAGGCTGGCCGTCCCCCTGAGACGGCTCAGTATCTCCTTTACTTTGGGTAATCAGGCTGGGAGCAGACTGTGTGCTTCTGGAAACAACGAGAAGTAGCTAACATTGAACTTTACTCCTACCCTCGTTTTGATGGCTGGCCTCCCCTTCCACGTACATCCGCAGGCCCAGGGAACTTGGCCAGCCACATCCCCAAGGTCTGCTCTACATTTAGGTCTGTCTTGTGGCCTGGCATGGTGGGATCTCATTGGAATTAAAGAACAGCAGTGTGGGAGCCTGCTCTGTCTCCATCCTATCAGTGCTACATGGGGGATTTTAAGTTTCCTCTTCTGTGTAAAGGGGGGTGGAAATACTGACCTCATAGGGCTGTCTTGGGGACTGAATGAAGGAACGGATCTAGTTCCTGGCACACGGCCCTCCGAGTAAGTCCTCAATAAAGGGCAACTGTTGTTGCGAGCAACTATTTCTCTAGCAGCCTCATACAACCGAACTCTCTCGTACTGAGGGTCCCCGTTGGCCCTTTGTCCAGGCTTCACTATGTTGTTGGGTGTCTCAGTCACGTTGGTCCCCCCGGGCGTTGTGCCCTGGTTCTTCTGCACCCACCGCATCAGAGAATCTCACCTTCTCTCAGGTCTCATCTCCCTTCAAAAGAGATGGAAGAAGGGGCACGAATAAGATAGGATGCTTAGAGAATTCCTCTGAGGTCCTGAAAAGGCCCGCTCCAGTGATTCAGTAATGGGGACTTCTAGGCTAACATTAGTGAAGCCTTTGGATGTCATCTGGCAAAAATGTTCCAAGGCAGTCCATGCGAGGCGTTTCATGCTTTTCCACTTTTGCAGATTGGTTTATTATTCCTTACGCAGGACAAAAACCACATAATGATGATGTCTTATTTCCAGAAGAGTCCATGGAGATTGTCTGGGCTCCAGTGCCCAGACTGAGGCCCAAGGAAGACATGCAAGCAGGGCCTGGGACCTTCTGAAATGGTGCCTGATCGTTTATATATGTGCATGGTTTGGGAGAGAGGTGCACCACTCTCGTAGATTTGGTGTCCCAACCCCTGATTTTACACCTGAAGAGGCTAAGACCTAAAGACAACAAGTATGGCTTTTCCAAACTAATGTGAACCTGGTCCTGTCTAAAGGATACTGTTGAAAGGAGCTGTGGGACAGCTGCTTCGTTGTGTCCTTGTCCCTGCTCATCCCCTCTTTCAGGCAGGCCTCTCAGAATCCAGGGGGCTGGCCAAGAATTTCCACAGCCTGCCTTTCGCCCAAACATTGTGCTCCGCTTCAGAGCTAGGGTTGCCAGACTTACAAACAACAACAGCAACAAACAGATCAAAAAACCACAACCACCGTAGTATGCTTAGTTAAATTGAACAGAAACAGCAAATGATTCTTCAGTGCATAAATATGTCCTGTACCTGAAATCTACATTTCACCGGGCAATTCTCTATGGAGAGAACAAAGCCAAGAGGCCATGGCCTTGGCCTGTAGAACATTTAAGGAATGTTCTTGCGTAATTGCTAACTAAGAATAGAGCCTTCTGGGAATGGAGACCGGGGCCTCCGACTTGGCCTCTGAGTCACGGGAACCCCAAGAGAAGCACATAAATCCATGCCCCGAGGGTTGAGTAGTAAGTTTCTAGTTTATGGGAGGCCAGAAAAACCTCTCCAATCTGAGGAAAACTGAAACTAGGGGTCAGAATACAGTCTCCCCTGGACCTAGAGGCAGTAAGCAGTGCAGTGAGGGCCCCCCTGTCCTGCGAAGGTCACAGCATCTAAGCAGCTAGCAGTGGTCACCCAGGACACAAGGCTGCTCTGGGCGGCCCCCAGAGCCCCCATGACACCTCACAGGGAATTGGAAGTGACTCTTCCAAGTAAACATCTGTAAGTACTGAATTATTTGTTTCTCAATAATTACCAAAATAAAGTCAATCTGTATAGATTTTGCAAATTCAATTAGTATTGAATATAAAATTATAGAAGATGAAAAAGTTATAAATAATTAGAAGCTCAAGGTCACCAGACCACAAAATAAGTTCACTCAACACCTTGCTTTCATGGGACATTGCCATGCTAATTTCATTGCTTTTTTGTCCCAATATCTTGTTTTCTGCAGAAATCATTGCTAGATTTGACTACCTTTCTTGTGACATTTTAGGTCTCAAGTCTTTAAAAATGAGTAATGAAACCATGAAAGCAAGATGGTGAGTGTAATTATTTTATAGCCTGGTAACCTTGACTTTCTAATGATTGTATATTCAATAACTCTATTCAATTGTCCTGATAGCTCATGATGGGAAGCACATAGCTGCTGGTTTTTAGGTCCATTTTTTAAAAATTTTTTTAGAGAGGGGAAGGGAGGGAGAGAGGGAGAGAAACATCAACCTATGGTTGCCTCTTGAGTGCCCCCCACTGGGAGTACGGGGCCTGGCCCGCAACCCAGGCATTTGTTCCAGACTGGGAATCGAACTGGCAACCCTTTGGTTTGCAGGCCGGCACTCAATTCACTGTGCCACACCAGCCAGAGTGGCCTCCTACTCTCTTAAGTGGGGTCTGAGGAAGAAACGGTAGACTGTATCTGCGCAGATGTCCTGATTTCGATGCTTATGTTGTACTAATGTGGGCGGATCTTCTCATTTGCGAGAAATACATACTGAAGTATTCAGGAGTGATGATCCTCCAGGTTATGAATGAACTCTCAAAGGGTTTAGGAAAAAATTTCCTCATTAGCTGAGCTTTTGATTGTTTCAAAATAAAAATTAATATTGTACAGAAGGAGAAAGGTAGAAGATCACAGAGTAGGTTTTAATGATCTTTCTTTAATCTTCTGAGTTTTCCATACAGGTTCACAGCGGAGTTGTAGTCCCAGCTCGTTATTTTTTTACTAGATTCAATCTTTGTGTTTTGAAGTATTTTAAGTTAGAATTTGTGAAATTTTAATGTAATATTGCCAACAAAATTTCCATATCATTAATTAGTGGATCATTTTGTAGTAATTTCTAACTCAGTGTTATGTAATACTTTGTGTCTCTTTAATGATAAATTAATTTAGGTATTAAAATGATTTGTGTTACAATGAAAGTACTTATAGATTTAAATTGGAAATTCAAAATGCCATTGTTTTTAGCAAACAAACATGAGAAGATAGAAGCAACGAATCAGCTTCAGAAGACATGAGAGAGAGGCATCAGTGGGCTGCCTCTACTACGCACCCTGACCGGGAACCAGGCCCGCAACCCAGGCATGTGCCCTGACTTGGAATTGAACCAGAGACTGTTTCATTTCGTGGGACAACGCCCAACCAACTGGGCTACACCATCCAGGGCTCCATGGTGTACCAGTTTAATTTTATGATGCAGTCCATACATGAGTTAGAAAAGCAGCTCTTTATCTACACGCAGTTTATGTTAGAGATTGGGCAAAAGGTCTTTATCCAACTCGTTTTTATTCCATAATCAACGTAGAGCAATGCACAGACATCTCCCGCTTAACGTGAGGTGATCCATTCTTGAATCTCAGGTGTTCTGAACAACAGAGAGTAGTCTTTCTCTATTATTTCCAATGGGAAAATTTATCATACATCACATGTCACCAGAAAATCCCTAACCAACTTACTAAGACATTACACAGAGTGAAAAGCCTATGTGTAAGTAACAAACTCACGAAGGGATATAAAATGCTCAAAATGTGGCTTCCTGCTCACCCAGCAATTAATATGCTGTTAAGCAACACTTATTTTGTATTCTACAACACGTAGGGTTTTAATATTGCATTTACAATATAACACAGCAAATGACACAGCAATAAATGGATCTACTGGAGAAAATGCAGACAGACGTTTTCAATAAATTAAGGCAATTTTCTGCAATTACACCCGTTGAAAGAGGCAGACACGTGGAGCCGACAAAACTTGAGAATCTGCTGCTGTAGACGCTTCTGGCTCCTGACAAACCTTCAGAGGAGCTGGGCAACCCCCCCTGATGGAAGGGCTGCCGAGGGGAGCTCTGCTTACGCTCTTGGTGTTTATGTGTGTTGTTTCCTTTGTGGGAGGCTACGGGACTATTTTGAAGCAAGGCTGTCTGCGCTGGCCATGTGGTTCAGCTGGTTGGAGCATTGTCCTGTACACCGTAGGTTGTGGATTTGATCCCTGGTCCCCCAATTGGGGCGTATTCGATTGGTCGGTGTTTCTCTCTCCCATCGATGTTTCTCTTTCTCTCCCTAAAATCAATAAACATATCCTTGGGTCAGAATTAAAAAAAATAAACTTTCTATACTATGGCCTCATGTTCAGAGCAGGACAGCACTGCTTCTGTAATTTTAAACAAGGGATGTGATCTGATGTTCTCCTGTCTTTACCGAAGTCTTGCTCAAGTCCATGATCCCACCACAGGGGCTTTTAGGGGCTCCCCAAAACTTCGTTCCTCATCTCTTCCAAGCCAGCTGCCTCTACCAGAGTCACCACTTGGCCTGCAGAGCCTTGAAACCAGCTCTGCATGGCAGGGTTAATGTAACGTCTTCCACAACCACACGCTGGTTGTAAGAAAACTCTTCAATGACAGTGAAGGCTGTATTGCAACCTGGATCGGGTTTGGGAGTGGTTTCCCTGTGAACACTGGCAAAGTCTTTGTATTGGGAAATACGTATATCCTAGAAATGTTGGGCCCTATCACCAAACCAATACATAGGGTGTGATAGGGATTGATGCTGCTGAGAGAGGCATATTATTCGCATGTTTTAGAAAATCATTCTGACATGCCCTGGCCGGGCAGCTTAGTTGGCTGGAACATCGTCCTGCACACCAAAAGTTGGTGAGTTCAATCCCCAGTTAGGGCATGTACAGGAGGAAACTAATGGAGGTCTCTCTCTCTCTCTCTCCCTACCTCTGCATTCTTCTCTCTCTAAAATCAATAAACAGCCTTGGGTGAGAATTAAAAAAAGAAAGAAAATTATTATAACATACTGATTTTAATAAAAAAGACATTTTATGCCAACTATCTAACATTGTCATAATAAGCAACAAATTGTCCATCCTGGAGTCAACAAATTAACAATAATATATACATTTCTAATTTTGAAAATAACACAGACGGCCGTAATGTTAAGGCCATCCCGTTGGCCGTGGGGATGTGCAACCTGAACATGGCAGCTGGCAGTCAGATTTGCTCGTCAGCGCACCTGCCCGCCATCAGCAGAGAGCCTGGCTCGTGAGATGCCGACAGGATGGCAGGAGGGTGACTTGGAAGCCCCCTCCCTGCCTTTTTCAGGTGCCCAGACATCTACCCTACCTACCTCGTTGATTCATTGCCAGGCTTACAGCAGAGTAGGGGCATTTTCTCTTCCTGTCTGCGGGAGAGTGGGAGCACAGCTGTCCACGCGTCCGGTTGCCGGCCCACTCCTGTGGGATCCCGGCCTCACGCAAGGCTCTCCTCTCGCCCCCGGGGGCGGCGGGGTCACATTCTCAGCCTCGGCCAGTTTTGGGTCCCGACATCTGTTTGCTTTCCTCTCTACCCGAAGCCCTCTGTGGGGCCCGCAGCTCCCTAAAATGCACCTCCTGGTCCTAAGCTGCAATTCTGCTCGCTCCGGAGGAAGGCGAGTCACGTGGTTTTCCCTAAGGGCTGGTTGCTCGGCTCTGCTTTGTTGACCTGGAAGGAGCCCGCAAACATCTACTTTGATTTTTTTGGAGCGCTAATGCCCCAGAACATTTTGTGAGGGTATTGATTGAAGTGAAATCTGATTTAGAAGTCCTGGGTTGGCGAGTCTGGGCCGAGAGGTCTGGGCGGGGAGCTGCAGCTTCAGGCCCAGACGGTTACTGCACCAGGTCGCTTCAGGCCCAAACGGTTACTGCACCAGGTCGCAGACCAGGAACTCACCGGCGACTGTCTTCTAAAACAGCGCTGGCGCGCTCCTCCAAGAACCATCTCCATTTTCCCACTTTGCAAATTAACACTGGGAGTTGATGGTGAGAAATCAGAGTGCCTTACCCCTCTTTTCAAAGACAATATTACAGGTTTTATTTCTGTTTGATTTTCATGTCATCTTTTTAAATGTTTTTTTTGGATGTCATTCATAGTGAACATAATACTGTTATTTTGCTGTCAATAATGAGCACCCACATTTTGGGGCCCGAACTTCCAGGAAAAAAATCTTTCTTTTCTTTTAATTTTTTAATTCAATGTCTGATTTATTCATATTTAGACACTTGTTTTTTGTATTATGAAGGAATTTTAGCATTTATTTTTAAACATATGGTACAAGAAATTTTATTTAACAAATAATTACAAAACACGAGAACAGATACCAGCTATTTCAGGTACTACCCATGTATAATGTGCATCCTTATTTTTCCCTCAAAAATTTGGGCAAAAAAATGCACATTATGCATGGCAAAATAAGGTAATTGAGTGCAGGGTACAAGTCTATATTTATCAAGAAATATGCATGCATAAACGAACATGCTCACATGGTGGTATGTTCTCGAAACTATTTTTCCTTTGGACAGAGAGGTACAAATAACAAATGTTTGGAGGTCACTCTTCAAAGGGCCCAGCGATTTTCCCCTGGTCCCACTTCCCTCTGTCCCTTCTGTGAGCATCAGACCCCTTTTAACGCCACATCTGCTCCCTGAAATGCGCCCTACACAGTGGATCCCATCCCTGACCCAGGCCGTTGCTGCAGGCTGTGCTGGGGTTAACTTAGGGGAAAAGGGGGGCTACCATAGCCCATGTTTGCAAACATAGGCTCTGGAATCAAAGTGGTTGTAGACACCAGCTGGCCCCTCAGTAGCAATGTGGCCTTGAGAGAGTTGTGTGACTTCATGGCGAGACTTAGTGGGCATCCGTAATATGGGGATAAAAAATAGTGTGACCCTCAGTGGGCTGCAGTGTGGATCATGAGATAATGAGGCTCAGGTGCTCAGCAGTACCTGACACACAGTAGGTCCTCTATAAATAAAGGTGTTCTGTTGATATCATAGTATTACTCATAAAAACAAAATTCATAACTTGAGATGACTTTAAAACCAAGTCTCTCTGCCTAAATATCCAAGATTAGCCTGTGTGAGGATGAAATCTGCTTTGCTATGAAGAATGATCCAGCCAGCTGCCACTGGGCTTCTTCCGAATCCTTTCTGAACTTTTTAGGATCCTTCCTGGAGGAAAGGTCTCAAGTAAGGCACAGTAGAGAAATACTGCTTTCCACAGAATGTGGGGAAATGGTTAATTGTGCCAATGAATAGTGCCTTGGACATATAAGGTGCTCGGTGAAACCTGCTACAGACTGTATCCTCCCAAAATTTTTATGTTGAAATCTAATGCCCAAGGTGACAGTATGAGGAGGTGGAGCCTTTGGAAGGGGATTAGATCACGAGGGTGGAGCCCTCATGAATGGAATTAGTGCCCTTATAAGAGACCCCCAGAGGGCTCCTTTGTCCCTTCTGCCACGTAAAGATGAAGATGGCCAGTTGTGAACCAGGAAGCAGGCTGACAAACAGACATGTCTCTCCCAGGACCCTGATCTTAGATTTCTCAGCTCCCAGAACTGTGGGAAACAGATGCTTGTTGTTTATGCCACACACAGTCTATGGTATTTCTGACATAGCAGCCTGAGCTGACTATGACAAAGCTTGGCCATCATATCTAAAAAAAACACAAACAGTAGTAATAATTAAAAAGGCACATTGGGCCCCATGACACGTAATTAACATCACCTCTCCTCTGTGAAGAGCTGCCTTAGGTTTGGACAACTGAGTAGAGATGATTAAAAACAAAACCAGCAAGATGTCTAAATGTGCAATTCCTCTTCCTCTTAACTTTTTTCTAGAACACAAGTAAAGCCCTAGGCAGGTTTTTGGGTGGCCAAATCCCCAGTTAGGAAGCCTTGGGGTTTGTTTTGATGGTGATGTGTGGAATTATGTACAAGCTCTGCTTGCTCTTCTCAAAGGACACTTTACTATCAGGCTGCAAATACATCTCAGTCCATCAGCTAAGGTACACAAAAGTGTAATTTAAGTAATTTGAGTTTTCTTAAATGTGTCTACATTTGTTTCTAATTTAATTTTACCTATTGTTATGGGCTCAATTGTGTACCCCCAAACCCAAATGTTGAAGTCCTGCCCGAAGTGCTTGAGAATGTGACTGTGTTTGGAGATTTGGCCTTTAAAGAGATAAAGTAAAATGGAGTCTTCAGCTTGGCCCTAATCCCGTATGACTGGTGTCCTCACAAGAGAAAGAGATCAGGACACAGACACCGTAGGCTGAAGGACATCCACGGGCACACACAGGGAGAACATGCCATCTGTGAGCCAAGGAGAGAGGCCTCCGTAAGAACCACCCCTGCTGACACCTTGACCTTGGACTCAGGCTCCAGACTGTGAGAAATGAATGTCTGCTGTCTAAGCCAGCAGTCTGTGCCCTTTGTTATGCAGCCCCAGCTGACACATACGCCCACGTTTATCAGAAATGGCCTCTTTCAACTGGAGGATCTTCCCCTTACCTAAAGTTTCGTTTCGATTTGCAGGGGGCTTGTGTGATGCTACTGTGTCAAGGCAGAAGGTTCATGATGTTTGACACCGGGACACTGCACAGTTGTTCCTGGGGTGGGCAACACAATTTGCAGGGTCAGTGCAAAACGAAAATATGGGGCCCTCTGTTCAAAAGCATTGTTAAAGGTACTAAACTAGAAAGCTCATTTTTTTCTCCTAGGTTTCTCTCCTGACTTGTCATGGATGGTGTTTTTTATTTGCTGTTTAATGTCATTCTATGTGAAAAAAATTTTTTAAGTTTAATTATTAGCATGAATTTTACTATTCATCTTCATGTTGTGCAATGCTAGCTTAAACTAATATGTATGTAGACTCACCAAAACCAGACAGTAGTTCATATGTCATCTCTGGTACACGCATATGTATTTTGTTCTCACCAGAACAGCGGCCACCATGCACAAAACTAGCTCGACTGTTTTTATTCTACTCTTTGATACACACATACTCTACCAACCCTCTACCGTGCAGCTCATGATTAATGAGGACTGACTCAGAGGGTTGCCGCTCTCTTTCCGTCTCCTTCTCCATCACCGCTTTCAGCATAAGGGGTTGGCTAACTCAGGGAGGTGGTGCCAGTTGCTCACAAAAGACCACGGTCTTCCCTTTGTGTGCAAGGCAAGTTCTGGTTGGCAGGGAAAACGTGCTCTCGTTCACTTCGTCACGGACATAAAATGCTTCCCTTGAGTGAATGCTGTATAACAGTAAAAGGCCAGGAGTGGTGCCCATGCCCATGAGACTGTCCCCTCTGTCAGGCACACACTCCACTGTCCCATCCACGTCCCTCACAAAACACAAGCTCGAAAATAAAATTGCTCCAGACTTCCAGACAGTGACAGCAGAGCATTACATTTAGCAACGGGACCTTCTGAGGGCGGGGCCTCTAGGGGGTGGGGCCTTCTGGGGTCAGACCCCTGAGCACCTGCAAGGGTTGCCATCTTGAAGCCCACACATTGCCTGTCCCTCCATTCCCTCTCCCCAAGAACCAAGTCAAAACCGAAGGAATATGTCCAATTGCTTTAGAGCAGGGGTGGAATGGTGTTTCCTCCGCATTGATTGTTTTTTCTTTTTTCCCAACCCCTTTCTAATCCCAGGCTTTCCCTTATAATTCAGTACAAGGCTGGCCTTTCCATTGGGTTGGACGGCTTGGTGAGTCTCTGCAAAACCTCACTGCTCAGGAGGTGGGTGCTGCATCTTGAGATAAAAACAAATCTTTATCAACTGTATTTACACGTTATATTTATATCTATCCATTCATCTCTACATTTACATGTAGCAATAAAATATAAGTATTATTCGAAATATGATTTGCATGCAAGAGGTTTTGCATGACAACGATTAAACATTCCCTTAATTAACACTGACAACATTCACACCTTTCAGATGTTACAAATGAGGATCAATGACACCCCATTACTTACCTAAGGTCGTATACCCAGTATGTGACCTCTTGCCTGAGGCTAGCAGCCCAAATGCAGGGATGGGCTGAGTCTCTTTGGCCAGGGAGGCAAAACCAGAAGTTGAAAGAATGAGAAATCTCAACTGGTCTGTCTTCTTTGTTCTGCCAAACAAAGGGATCTAGAAAGAGTCTTGTAGCTCGAAGGAGGAGGCGGACAGTTGGACATGGCTGGGCAAGGTTCTGGGAGCAGCAGTCTCCGAGCTGTGGAGGGGTTGGCACTCGCGGGAAATCCTCGGTCTACTGCAGGCACTGGCTTCTCCTTTCTACCAATGTGTTGGCTCCCTGCCACTGACCCCTTCCTGCCCACTGGCCACTCTTCCTCTTACAATGACATTCGCAGGAAAGGGCCTGATAAATTACATTCAAACTGCAGAATTACGGCAAATGGGATAATGTGCAGACCCATCCTGGGAGCTTCTGGTTATTATGAGGGCCCAAGTAATCTTTTGAGAACCTACAACATGACTGTAAGAATAACATAGGGCTGATGGTCATTATTGGTCCAGAAATATTTGGGGGAGTCCCCCTTAGCAAACCCTCTTCATTCTTCCTTGTCTCCAAGTGAATGCTCTTTAGGTTTTCTGAAAGAAATACGGATGACATAGTAGACTGCGTGCCACCCCAGCGGCTTACGCGTCTGTACTTCACGACACCGATGCTCTGAAGGACGAACACTTCGCTGCGCAGGGGAAAGAGCTGAGGGAGGACAGACGAGGCGGCGCTCCACCCTGGAAATACAGAGTTACAGCCAGCAGTCACCCCTCAGCACAGTCACTGTGGTTTAGGCATTGCTGGTTGTCCCTCACTGGGAGTGGCGTGGGGGAGCGGGTGACAGTCAGAAACTACAGGTGGCTGCCATTAAGAGTTCAGCCTGGGGCAAGACTGCCTGGGTTCTAATTCTACGCATCCTTTTTATCACCCACATAATGAGGATAATGGGAATACTGACTTCGCGGTGTTTGCTGCGAGGAGCCAATTACATTCTGCAGGTAGACCATTTAGCACAGTTCCTGGAATAGAGAAGGCATCCATAAAAGGTGATTACCATTTTTATCGACCTTCATGTTTTAGCCTTCTAGAAAGAACCAAATGGTATCTCTGAAAAATACCAACTACTTGCATTGTGCTGGGGAGGCAAGGTCTGTGCTGACCTACTTAGAATAAAGTGAAACATCCTTTTTGTTTCGACCTCGTGGCAATGTTTCAAACCCGTTAGCCCTTCTGCTTTAAAAATTAGGAGAAATGTCAGAGGCCAGCGTTTTGCTGATTGAGTGGCTTGTGGTAATGAGGCCATTATCGATCCCAACGTTCGTGCTTATTAAAAAAAATACTGCAAATGACGATAGAGGGGTGGCTGGGGGTTACAGTAAACTTGATGAGAGTCCCAGTGAGACCGTTCCCTTTCGTGATTCTCTCCTCTTTCTCCCACGCCGAGAGTGCAGATTACACTCTACTCAGGTGACTGTTCAGGTGTGCTACGTGGGTCACTGTCACTGTAGAAACCTGAGGGACAGACGTGGCATGTACAGTGAATCTACAGCAACGTATCTGTTCAATGATCTAGATAGAATCTGACCCAGGAAGTCGAATTTATACGTTAAGCTAGGTCAGAGCCAGCCGCATGTGTGTAAGTTTAGGGACGCTGAAACAGTCTCTTCTCTAGCAGGAACCATCTCTCCCTGTTACTTAGAATGCCTGAGTTTCTACCACTGAGCAATTCATTATTTTGTGTTAAATGCCAACCTCCCCCTGCCAATCTTCCTTTAAAGGAGGATGAACATTAGGGATGACCCTCACATCGGATCCCTTTCTTTCGTTGGAGAACCAGTGGATCCAGGGTTGGGTGTGCTAAGGGGACAGGGAAAGGACACAGACGGATGTACACAGTTGTGGGATGGGCTTGGAATCACCCTTGACCCCATAAACAATCCCCTTTTCTTAGAAAGTTAAAAGCTAAGTTCCAATATATCTGCTTCCCCCTTCATTCTAAATGTACCAAAATGTTTACTTGTTGAAAAAAATTGATTTCAAACCCTGGGAATAATAGGTAGGTTGCAATACTAATCAGAGTTGCTTGTGCTGCTTTGCAGGGTTCTAGTTGCACCAAATTATTTTGTGGAGATGCTAATTATCTAAACTACTCAGGAGAGAAAAAAAAGGTCTGTGATAAGGAGCCATTTACCTACCCCCTTATAGGGTCTCTTGATCCTTTGCCCAGGTTCTCGTCTGCTTCCTTAGCTGGCGTCGAATCCTGGTCCACCACTGTAATCACTCTCCTCTCCCTTCATACACACCTGGCAAAATCCCTCTCCGGTAAAATCCATCCCTCTGGGGACTCTGCATCTGCTCCAGGCCGTGAATGCGGTTGGAGGAAAGCACAGCCCTGCCAGCAGGTTTCACATGAAGTGCTTGACCATGAACCCAAATGTTTCTTCTGTTGGCTGAGTCCCTCCCTCCTAAAGGACTATTTCACACTTTCCTCAATCCCGCTAAGCCAGGGATCCTGGACTCTGGCCGCACCTTCGAATCACCTAATAGCCTTTCAAACACACCCGTGCCCAGGCCCCACCCAAAGAGAGTCTGACTTAATGTGTGTGAAACAGGGTCTGGAGAGGAGTCTAGTTCTAAAATTCCCCGGGCGATGCTGACCTAACAGCCAGGATTGAGAACTGAACTTCAGATGCAGCGGATGGCCTTTCTGGTGACTTCACTGGGAAAGTTGAATGAATGAGGGAAGAAAACCCAGAGTCTCCCACTGAGTCCAGTGAACGGGGCCTCCACCCGCTTCTGAGTGAGAGGGCAACCCGGCGCTGTGCGTTGCCGCCCGTCACCATTCCAGCAACCGAGGCCCTTGTTTCAGTAACGTTCCCTCTCCCCAGCTTCTCTCCTATGTCCTTTCCACTGAGTCTTTCCCACAGCCATTCAAATAACTCTCGATGTTAAGATATCCCTTGCCCAACCCCTCAACCAGATCGAGCATCTACCTCCCTTTTCTTTCCTCCCTTTGCAACAAAAACTCCTCAAAATTCATCTTGACTCAATACCCTCGCTTCTTCTCCATTCTCTGAAATCCACTCCAGGCAGGTTCCCCCCCTCGCTGCCAACCACTGTGGCTAAAGCTCAGCCCTCATCTTACTGGGTCTCGTTCGACACAGTTACTGCCTCCTTTAAATATTTCCTTCGCCTCTAAAACTCTGCATTGTCTCCATTCTCCAACCTTCCCCGTCCTCTTGGGTGGTTTCTTCCCATTTTCCTGACCTATAAGAGCACGCTCCAGGACTGGCCCTCAGGGCTCCCCCATCTATACTCCATCCCCGGATGATTTCATCTGTTATCTACCCTCTGCCTGCTGAGGAGTCCAGTAATTTTAACTCAGTCCAGACCTGGTCCTTGAACTCCAGATTTCTCTCTTTGGCTGCCTGCTTTCCAGATCCACTTAGACGTGTTAAGGCCATGTTCAACACCAAGCATTTGTTCCTCCCCTCTGACCCCACTGCACTTGCAGTCGCCCGAGCAAAACCCTGTAGGGTCACTCTTGAGTCCTCTCTTCCTCCCACAACCCACATTTAGTTCTTTAGTAAAATATATTCTAAATCTGGCCAGTTCTCGTCACCTTCATCACTACCACTCTGGCCCCCACACCCTCCTCTGTGGCCCGGGCCATGGCAGTCGCATCCTAACTCATCTTCTGGATTCTGTCTGCGCTCTGCTCCGGTCTATTTTCCACTCAGCAGCTCAACTGATCCACTTAAAGTACAAGTCGGATCTTGTTACTTCTCTGCTCTAAGCTGTCCAGTGGCTCGCCATTTCACTCAGAATAAAAGCCGGTCTTACAAGATTTAACACTCAGCTTTCTCTTGGATTACATCTCTTACCACTTTACTCAGCTCTCTCAGCCTCGGCAACACCAGCCCCTCGGTGGTGGAGGAGCACAGCCGCTCTGGGCGGGCCTGCCTTGGCCGGTGCACATGCGTCCTGCTCCTGAATGCACTCGGTTTAACCCATTCCAGGACCTGCCGAAATGCCTTCCCATCACAGTGACCTCCCCCCCCACCCCCACAATCTCTGACCCTCTACTTTTACCCCTTATCAATAACTGACATATTACACCGATTTATTTATCTTTTCTCCCCTCTCTACTTGAATGTGAGTGCTACAAAAACAGGATCTTTCTTCCCGATGTATTCTCATGGCTAAGGAGAGAGCTTGGCACATAATAGGTGCTCAATACCTGTTTGTTGAATTAGTGAATACATGAATGAGTGAATCAATCAGCCACTCAATGCAAATGTCAAAGCATCTCCATCCCAGCAAAAGGGACTTTTTACAAGAGTTTCCCACTGTACTGCCCTGTTTTTTTTTTTTTCTTTCTCTGCCTCTCTGGGTTGGCTCCTTGATAAATTCATCACATAAAATCATTTTGAGCAAAGTGGATCCTTAGGCCCCTATGTCAGATATGACCCCAAATGCCACACTATGCCCTGTACACTTGCCTCCAACCTCCTTCCCCACCTGTTGGCCATGATTCAGCAGCTAGGACTCCTTCTTCTCCTCTCCCCTTTTCCTTTCCAGGAATGCCTCCTTGACTCCAGCCCCCATCTTTTGGGTGATGAAGGCAACGTGGGGAGAATCAGCAGCTGCCTGCCTCTACCTCTGCCTCCTCCACCCATCGTGACCCATCGACATGTGGACTTCCCCAGCCTGAACTGGCCCTTGCACTCCAGGCCTGGCCAGGTCTATCTGGGGTTTTTGTTCCCTGCAGCAGCTTGGCCATTTGCAAAAGCAAAGATTATAAAAGTATGGACGGGAAGAAGTATACCTTATTTTGTCGATTCTAAGATGCTCCTGCCTGCTCCCCATCCCCACATTTTACATCTCCGACATCAGGAATTGTCTTACTGTTAGTGTCGAGCTGGTGGAAGTCCCCCAAGAGGTTACTACACCCTGGGCCTGTGCCGACGTGGTTACTTTACCGTTCCTAGGGCACGCCTGGTCATCTACACCCTTCAGCACTCCAGGCCATAGGCCTCTGAAGACCATTTGAAGAAGGAAATAAACCTAGTCATTGTATAGAAATCCTGGGTAAGGTAAAAATACACAACCCCACCAGCATGAAGCCATGCAGAATGGAAGGGCAGCAACTCCGAACACTTTGATAAGACACGTGGCATGACAGAGGCCCTGGGTGGTTCAGGGAACATATGGTGGGAAAAACCTTAGTGACCAAAACTCTCAGTTAGAAAGTACGTAAGGCCCCGGCCAGCTGGCTCTGTTGATTGGAGCGTCACCCCAGACACGAAAAGATGTCCTCCTTCATCCTGGAGCTTCTTCTACAAACAAAAATCTCAATGTTAATCTAAATTGATTCAATCATATTACAAAGTTATGTTTCTTGGTTTTCAAATGACTCAAAATTAAAAGATGTCCATGTAATATTGGTTCTATAATTACCCTCGCAGACAATGCTACTGACAAAAGTTAATGATGTAGAGTCATACTGGTAACAAGTAGGAGGTTGCCAGGCAGATGGAATGTTTTCGGCTTTGTTTTCTCCCGTTTCTTTTCCACAATGAGAAGCAGCCACCTGTCTGCTAGAATATTTTTGGTTGGAATATTTTTACTTTTCTTGGTTGGAAACACTTGCTTAAACAAAGTAACATGCAAAAGACTTGATTCTAAGCTACGGTGATCATCTAAGTTTTATGTGACAAGCTTTGGAGTATCCATTTGATTTCCCAGTCTGTTTCTCTTGCCACCATACCACCCTCTTCCAGTGTTGTGTGCAGTGTGAGCTACAAAGGGCCCCACAGTTATACAAATGTAAATTAGGGACAAAGGAAGATTGTGTCCATTCTTGCAACTGTTATTGCTCTGGTGTGTGCTTCCTATGGGTAACAAAGCAATTCCTTGTTTTAAAACACACTCACTTGCCCTGGCTGGTGTAGCTCAGTGGATCGAGAGTGGGCCTGTGAACCAAAGGATCGTGATTCGATTCCTCGTCAGGGCACATGCCTGGGTTGCAGGCCAGTTCCCAGCAGGGAATGCACAAGAGGCAACTATACATTGATATTTCTGTCCCTCTCTCCTTCCCTTCCCCTTTAAAGATAAATAAATAAAATTAGACTTCCGGCCAAGATGGAGGCGTAGGTGGAAACACTGTACCTCCTCTCACAACCAAGATTAAGGACAACAAATATTTATAAACAATAACACAACCAGAAAATAGAAAATTGAAATACGGAAGTCGACAACCATTCAACCTGACCGGTAAGAGGAGCGGAGACGGCAGGGGGCGGAGAGGGAAAGTGGCAGGAAAACATGGTGGCTGCCAGGCTCAGGAGCGCCAGGCAGCGTAGGTGGCGTAGAGCTTGCAGACCCCAGACGCAGGGAGGAGACGAGCAGAGCACACAGGGCACGCAGGGCAGTTGGCCAACTGTGGACACAAATTCTCCCGCAGATAAACTAGGCAAGAACGGGCAGTGAGACGGACCAAACAGCCCAGGGCCCCAGCGACAGGAAATAAAGCCTAAAAACACCAATTAAAAAGGTGCCGGGAGAGGATCCCAGCCTCACAGGAGAGGTCGCTGGGGAGACCCACAAGGTCCCGGAGCGCGCATAGGCCCCTCCCACCTGGGAACCAGCGCCAGGGGGCCCCAGTTTGCTTGTGGGAGGCAGCAGAGGGGACGCAAACCCGAGAGAGTTCGGAATGGGCGCCATTGTTCCCTCTCTGACCCCGCCCTCACAGACAACGTCACAACTTGGCTATGAGGTTGCCCTGCCCTGGTGAACACCTACGGCTCCGCCCCTCATACGAAACAGGCGCCATCTGACCAAAAATGACTCAAACAGAAGAAAAGCTCAGAGTCCCAGAGCCAATACTTTTGAGCAAGCAAGAGATAGCCGACCTATCAGATGCACAGTTCAAAGCACTGTTAATCAGGATGCTCACAGAATTGGTTGATTTTGGTCGCAAATTAGATGAAAAAATGAAGGCGTTCATAAGTGAAATGATGGAAAATGCACAGGGAACC
>PVKM010021197.1:0-22768 GCA_004027735.1 Carollia perspicillata
AAACCAGGGGACGAACAACTTCTTCTGTTTCTACATGTACAAGAACACAGGGGCATTGGAATTTCTAGGAATTTCTAGGATGTTCTTCTGAGTAACATGATGATGTTAGGAAACCAAGGCATTTTCCAGAAAAATTTAGACTTATAGTTACTAAACTAGAATGTATAGTTTTTGCACCACATCCTAAGGACAAAAACAAACTGACATGTAAACAACAACAACAACAACAACAAAATCTCTTCCCAAGAAAGGTTAACAGCTGACTGCCATGTTCAGGGCAGCTGGGCTATTCCTGTCTCCCACCATGGTGTATCTAGTGCCTTACGGAGCTCCTAGCTCAGACTAGAAACCCAATAAATGTTTGTTGAAGAGAAAAAAAGGACAGGTAATAGCCACAGACACAACCTCAAATCTCCTGAGCCTGTGGAGGAGATAAGAATAGATCTGTCTGGTGTCTGAGGGGACAGGACCCCAAGTTCAAGACTCCTGTCCCCTTGCCCTGTGATCACTACAATGTACAGTAACATCGAGAACACACACTTTCTAGGGATATTCCCTTACTGCACCACGAAGTATAACTTAGTCTAAACAGGAGAGTCTGTCCGTACTCAGTCCCATTTCCAGGCAAGTGTCCTTAAGTAGGACAGCGGGCACACCGAAACTTCTGTCCACCAATCACCATCTTATCAGAATGCTCTTACTCACTTCTTTAAGACCTAGTCCCCATCTCCCTCACGTAGCTCACATTTATCACAAACTTCCTATGTGCCAGGAACAACTCTAAAAATCGTAACGTGACAATTCACAGAATCCTCTGGCATTGTGATGTGTCTGTCATTAGCAGTCACTCACCTACAAAAGGGGAAGGAGCCTCGGAAAAGTTTAATTGACCAGCTATCTCCTAGCAGCCAATCATTACTTTCAGAGGTGCTAAAACAAAAATGACCACTATGTGGTCTTCCCTCACGGCATTTTCATTTTATTGGGGTAGACAGACATACATTTTTCTCATAAATTCCTGAAGGTGGTATTTGGGACTTATCTCTGAGAGTTGTCATGAGAAATAAGTACATATGAGGCATGTACATGGCTAGCGCACATTAATTTCCTAACAATTATGTGATAGAAATGATTATTGTTACGGGTGAGTTTATTATTTCCACGAACACGATGAACTGTCTGCGGATGAATCGGAGTAGCCATCACAAGGCAGATGGATTGGAGATGACCAGTTAGGAATGAGTAGGTCCTGTCCCAACACTGGAGCAGCAAGTCCCTAGTCCCCACAGCTGGCATGGCGTGTGCAATGAGTATCGGAGTAAAACTGAATTCCTTACAAAACATTGACCTCCGAGTGAGACACGTGGACGCAGCCTCTTCCTGTGGACCACCCCGAGACCGGGGTCCCTCAGCAGAAGATGAATTAATTACACAATTTGGATCATTGATCACACAGAGATGTGCTGTCAGCTTGACTTTTTAGATTTGCCAGGTATTAGAAGGGCTTATTTATAGAAAGCAGATGGCTTTTTGTCATTTAATTCACTGAAATTTACTTAGTACAACGAGGGGAGAAATCAAGCTGGCTCCATGATAAAAGCTTTCTAAATACATTAGCTCGCGGAGTGGACCGCAGAAGGACAAACAGAAGACTGCTTTTCCAATGAATCAGGCTTCTTTCCTGCTTCAGACGAGATAAGACCAAAGTGCTCCGCGGTGAATGATAACATGAGTGGAAGCAATTTCAGAATTGGCTGTATCAAAAGCCGAACCCTCTCTCTGGTGCCGTTGGCCACAGTAAGGCCTTCCTTCCCTCCGAGGTGCCCTCACTGCCTCCCTAGAATGGATCAAGTTCAAACAACTGGGCCTTGTTTCAAATCCCAGATCCACTCCATTTCAATTCTTAGATCTCTGCCTTGTTTACATACTTTTTATTTTTGTTTTCAAACAGAACTCCAACTGGCTGCCCTTTTTGCTGGCATTACAAAGCGTCATTGCTTTTTTCCTCCCAGTAACACATATTCCGCATCCTTTCAAACGCTGCCCAAATTATTCTGTTCATACAACTGTTATTAGTTTAGTCTGTATTTCATTGTGACATATATCTGTGTGTGTGTGTGTATGTGTATCACTCACTCTATCTATCTATCTATCTATCTATCTATCTATCTATCTATCTATCTATCTATCCAGATGAGTGCATTATTTCTACTCTGTTGGTCTCTGTCTCTCCTTTCTGCCTTGGCCCAGCCATTCTCCTTCTCCCAGCCATCCCATACCTAATGGGCACTATTTAAAGGTGACAGGAAGTGTGACTTCGGAGACAATAGTTTTGTGTTAGAAGACTGTAAAAGACTGTAGTTCCTTTACTGATGACTTGTGGATCTTATCAAAGTGTATTTTTCTCTGTCTAATCTGTAAATAGTTCTATACACCTCATGGGTATAGAGATTGTTATGAGGCATAAATAATATAAGGCAGACAAACAGTGCCTCGAACTAGGGACTTATTACTGTTATTGCTGTTTTCATTCAATACTCATTGTTAAAACCTAACTAGTTCCCGCGTGGTAAGTATCAGGGATACAAAGACAGAAAACCCACCATGTCTTTCCTGAAGGAGCTCACTCCCTAGGTTTTGAAAAACTTAAAGTAACACTAACTTAAAATAACAGATATCCTTAAGCAGGAAGAAGGACAATAAAGCATGAAAGACACTGCCTCAGTTCTTTTAAGAAACAACTGTTGAGTTCTTCTATTTGCAAGGGAAGGTGATGGTGTCCGAACCCACCTACACTCAATGGCTGCAGTTGCTCGTTTGGAAACCTGCACTGAGCCAGGAAACAGCCCGAAAACTCATCTGACTGATCTCTGGCAGGGACAGAGGATGAAGGTATAGAAGCATCTCCTCCTGACTTGTCCTGTGATTGATACCAGGAGGAAAATCCATGAAGATGCTTAATAATCGTGCACTTTCAAAACCTGACAGTGCTCTGATGAGAAGTAATACGTCTCTTTCAGGAGAAGGCAGAGGTCAACTATGATGGGCAATGCTCAGTATTTGTTCCAGAGATCCCAGAGAGTCAGCCGAGCCTTAGCCAAGCCTGGATCACATTTGGACTTCTCCTTTTGTTCAGCCCTGCCTCGTTCTCCTTTCCTTTACCGGTTTTGATTGCTAGTACACACCTTTCACATTGACCTCTATTCAGCTTCTGGAGAAACCAACCTGTCCCAGTAGAATTGAAGTATGGGAAGTTATGACCATTCATTTGATACAGAACAAACTTTTCCAAGTACATTTCTATATGTTCTGCAAAGATATATCTTATTTACAACAAGCACGTTCATAGTAGTCTTTATCCGTAAATGAACGGCAGAGCAGACATACATATTGTAGTTCATTTTTTCTTCATTGGAAGAGGCCAGGGACAAGGTACAAGCCATGGGCCTCATATGTTCATTGATGTGACCAGAAGTCCCTGAGCAGCCCTCAAGCTGTTTTCCTTGCCTTCAGAGTTTATTCTTTCACTTCCTCATCTAAGCTCCAGCATAATCATTCAGAAAGGCAACTCTGTTCATGTCACTCTCCCGCTCCGAGCTCTCCAATGGCATTTTTGGTATCCTTCACAATGACTCGCTGGAAGACCCTGGATGACCTCTGTTTCCCTATTTCTGCAGCCTCACTTTTTCATCGTGAAGACTTCTATGAGATTCTTTCTCATCTTTCTCAACTAGTCTCACTGCACTTATCATTTCCAGTAACCAATCTATCCCTCCCTCTCTTTCTTTCTCTCCCCCGACTCCCACCCAAAATAAACATGGCCTGTACAATTGCATTTGACTAGAATGCCCCTGCCTTTTCCTTCTTGGTGGACCCACTCATTCGCCAGGTTTTAGATTCAACATCCTTCCTCATGGAAGTCTTTCTGACATGTGGAATCACCCACTGCAACCAGCAAACAAGGCAGCAAACCTATGTCTATAGCAAACTATAAGTTTTAGGTTATTTTTCTTCCCCATTCAACTTTTAAAGAGTCTAGTAATGTTTAAAATACTTTGTCCTTGGGCTTCCTATTATGTCTGGTGCTTTGATTGATGTGTTTCCCTCTGTAAAGATGGAGTGATTGACTGATCATGAATCCTGAAGCAAAAAGCCCTAAGGGATGGTGACATCATAGCACCCTCACTTGTTGAGTTTTTTCATCCCAGAACGATTTCTGTATATTCTCAAATGAGATGGAAAATTTCTGAGAGTCCCTGACGCCTGGGACTAGTCACAAGAGGATTAGCTCGCTAACGAGAATGACGATATGCGCCGAGGGTGGATGATTATAGCCCAGCACATCCAAAGGGGACTCGAGAGTGAACACAGGTTCAGCCTCCTGAGATGTGTTGAAGGAACACGGATGCCGCCTTGTCAATCTTGATAAAGGTCAGACTAGGAGACATAAAAGCAAGCACCATTTAACCCAGTAGGTAGCATACCTATACCTCCATTTCCCCTAGAGCCTAAGAATATAAATAGTGGAAAGAGGATTCGGAGAAATTAACTGATCCAGAATACAGCAACCTATCATTATCTGCCACCAGGGAGCATCTTCCATGACTCTTTTTTCCCCTCTTTTCTTGCTCCTGCAAGAATAATGAACCGACAGCTCGTTTTTCCAAGCCTCCTAGATTTACCTTTTTTCTGAGAAATGGTATCTAGTCCCTAGAGGCCAAAAGAAAAAAAGAAAAAGAAAACCCACCAATTTGTTTAAATAAAATTACGCAATCCTTCCAAGTTTTTAAAGGAAGAGTAAACTGAGCAGAAGGAGAGGAAGGGAATGTCCTCATCCTTAGGCAGCTCCTGATGTGTGTCTAGTCTCCGTGAATTTCCCGGAAACACGGGTGCCTACACCTCAGGAATTCCCAGGTCATGGCAGGAGTGTACTTCCAGATAACTCCTGTCCCAAGCCCCAAAATAGACCAGAGACGTAGAACCCAGACTTAATTACTTTTACTGTCAGCGAACATGAGCGCTCTCTCTGTGGCAATTGCATTTCGTGGTCAGGAAATCACAGCCACAGGACAGACCTGCAGGCAGCAGTTCTTGTAAATAAAGCTTTATTGCAACACAGTCATGGTCACTCGAGTATGTATTGTTATTGTTGCATTCACTGCGAAGGCAAAGTTGCATGGCCGGGACAGAGTTCATCATGCAAAGCCCCAAACAAATGGGCTCTTCATAGAAAAAGTTTGCTGATCCCTGCAACTTAAGGAGGCCCTTTTCACTGACTCAAATACGGGGCCATAGACCCGAAGAATGGTCAGATAGTCAGTTTATTATTTCTTTTAATGAATGAGGGAGTCCCTTGCCTTCTCGTCACTATCTAATTCACTCCCCAAGAGATATGTGTGGTCTTAGACCATTCAACTTTGCTCAGCTTGGTCTTGTATTTTCTGACTGCATGCATTTTTAATAGCTTACATTATTGGAAGCCTGACCTTTATATGCAGGAATCATTATAGTAGCAAAATAATGGCAAAATAAAAAGTGAAAAAAAATGCAAAATGTTTTTTCTAAGCAGTAACGTAATAGATGTAAAGAGATCCAGAGAGAGCCACATACATTTCTGCATAAAATTTTAAACCGCATATAATTTGGCACCAACAGTGAATATGGGCAGTACGTGAAAAAATAAAAGCAAACTGAATTAAAATTAAATGATGAATTTGCCAAGTTGCCAACAAGCCTTTGAGAGAGGTGAAAGGATTACAGTCACCCCAGCAGAGCCCTGGTTCTCTGCACAATGCTCACCACGGCCTTGCCATAAAGCTCTCAGGGGTCCACTGTTCGGGGCGAGACAGTGCGAGACAAAGAAGAAAAGTGCCAGGGAGCGATAAGGACCGACATGTGAAACTTTAGTGCAGGAAACGAAAGAGGGCACGAATGATGAACGGTTCCCCACAAACGGAAAGTCATATCCATAGTTCCTTTCTAAAAATTTACTAATTACTGTAATGCCAACTAACTTAACAATAGACACTTAATTAATATTCACTGAACAAAGGGCCACGTATACTGTGTGGTTATAAGTGTACAAAGCAATAAAATCCCCAGTCAACTTGTCGAAGGTAAAGGGTATTTATCCACTAAGGATACTTCCACCATAAATCAAAGGTTAAATTTTCTCTAAAAAATGTTTAAAAAATCTCAATACATTAGAGATGAATGAAGAAGAATGGCTTTGTAGACACTATATATGTGACGGTAATTTTGTTGTTGTTTATCCCCTCTGGGTCTTGCTACTGATTTGCATGGAGATAAAAATATTCATACAAACTCATGAATCTGTGGGGTAGTCAGTTTACGTTCCCACACAACCCTCACCATGCTCAGAGCCAAATCTCAAGAACCTGTGAATATGTTACTTTTCATTGCAAAAGTACTTTGCAGATGCGATTTCGCCTAAGAACCTGAGAGAGGGGAGAGTCTTCCAAATTATTCAGGGGAACGCCGTCTAAAACCCTGAATCCTTGAAAGCAGAGCACTTTCCCAGGTGTGGTCGCAGGATGACGTGACTACGGCAAAAGGTTCAGAAAGATGTGACTTTGCTGGCTTTGAAGATGGAGAGAGGAGGCCCCGAGCCGAGGGATGTGGGCAGCCTCCAGAGAGGGAGAAGCCAAGGAAACAGACTCTCCTCCAAAGCTTCCAGAGGAGAGCAGCCCTGCTGACACCTGCAGTTCAGCCCAATGAGACTCGAGCCGGATTTCTGGCCTACAAAACTGTAAGTAAGTGAATTTGTTTTAGGCCGCCAAGGGTATAGTAATTGGTTGCAATGGCAGCAGTAGAAAACCAATGTGAGTAGCCAGCATTTGAACCCTGTGTTTTATATGCAGGCATGGATATCCTGTCTCTTTTGTAAGATGAAAATATCTGATAACCTGCTACCCATATCCTTGCATGGAAATGTTCACATGGAGTTGAGTCTTTTTATGCAGGTGCACAATCACTAAAAACATCAGCTACACTCTTCAAAAATGATTCCCAGCAGCCCACACACGAAGGTAACCTGCAAGATCCCTGTGGAATCTGAGACGGAGTCTCATCTGATCATTATTTACGTGTTTAACTTAAATGTGTGAAAAGGGTGACAGCGTTATTTACAACCCTATGAGAATATGTTCGCAGGAATGAAATGAACACCAAGGGTAAGGGATGCCTCGAGGTGAACAAGAACATGTTCACCCTGGTGCGCACGGCCGTTTGTGATGTTTGCCGAGAGAGTGTGCTCACACACACCATCCCCTTTGCACAATGAGCCATGTTGAGATCGAGTTTAGTAGTTTGTTCAGCACACCATGCGTGCCCTTTCCTGACTCACTGTCGTTGAGTACGCTCTTCCCTCTACATAGGATGTTCTTTCCCGTCTCTTAGTCTTGTCACTCTTCGTTCAAGACTAAGGTTCAATGCTGCCTATATTTTCTCAGAGGCAACAGCATGACACTGAATCCCAAACTCGATTTCTTCCTCTTTCCTCCTTATTAACGGGTGTAAGTTTCACAATGATGGGCTCAAATAAAACAAGGTATTCTAATAACTTCTTTATGGGTTATTACTTTATTTTATTCGTACATGTACTTATTTCTTCACAAATATTTATTCAGCATCTTTTTTTATGCTAGACATGGTAAAAGGCACTAGTGATATCGTTATGAATAAATAAATGAAGATAGATCATTCCGCCCTGAAGCTTAAGGCAGAATTTGTCAGTGATGTAATGCCCATCCCGCTTCTTTGTAAGTATGGAGCTCAACCCAGTGCCTGAGATACACGATATCCAGTAACTATTTGAATGAAAGCAAGAACGAAAAAGAGTGCGAAAACTTGAGAGGAAAAGGGAAAAGAGAGGAAGGAAGAAGAAGGAAAAATAGGAAGAAACATCCAGGGCGGGAAGAGAGGGGCATGAGTTCTCTGAACACCGAGTTCTCCCAAACAACACCCGGGCTCCAGGCGGCCCCGAGGAAAGAGGAATACGTGAGCTTCTCTAGAACGGGCGTAGTTGCCATCTCGACAGAAATGCGTTTTTGTTTCAGAGTACCCAAGAGTCGCAAGGGCAGTGTTCTAAGGTTCTCCCACTGAATCTTTCTGACAGCAAAGGGGACTGAATGAGGACCTCCAGAGGCTTCACCAAACCACAAGAGTGAGATTTGAGTCTCTGGATTTATTGGAGAAATTCGTGTACATTTTATTTCTACATATAACGTCGCCATGTTAGTTTAAATATAAAGAAACGTTAGTTTTTCCACCAAGTCTGCTAGGGAAATGCATGCTCCAGGAGACTGCAGCTATTGTTACTTTAGATCGTCTCTTCCTCCCGGCACACCCCACTGACTGATCGTGACGTGGACCAGCCTGAGGGCAGCGCACGGGGGAACAGGACGGTTCTGAGGTCACGGGGAGTGAGGTCCATGGTGAATGTCACCAGAAATGGGTGTCCTTGCCACTAACCATGTACCACGGGAAGACATCCACCCTAAGTATCATGTGTCCTTTCCTTATAGGCCTGGAGTCCTTCCCACATTTTAAAACAGCAATTACTATTTAAGGAGTTCCATTTTAGCTGTTTCCAAATCATTTAATAATATGTATTTTCCTTTTAATATTCTTCAGAGGATACAAAAGTGCCTCTTACATAACAATCGTTAATCTCCTCAACATTTCCTTTTCAAAGATGGGTTTTTTTCATCACCTAAAGTACCTTCTTTTTTTTAAGTTAATATCTAATATCAAGCATTTCTCTGATTTAAGTAATAGCAATGTTTACAACCAGATGGTAGTTACAGTTTGGGGTGTAAATCCAGGGAATATGTTGCCAAGTTAATACAATAAAATAGTAGGAACCGTAAAAAAATAAAAAAGAAACAAAAAAACATAACTAGTGGAAATACAGATAGAGATAGAGGCAGAGAGAGAGAGATAAATAAAGAAACAGATATATCGTGCCTTATAGATTTCTTTTTTAAGTTCATGGACATTCACAGGTAATGGAAGAGTTCTCATTTATCTGGAATGAAAGGTTCTTGAAGAAGTAGTTTAAATAGATATTACTAAGAATCTAAGCACGCAAGTACATATAAATATAAATAACGATGTTTCAATTCACTGGAATATGTCTGCTATTGTCACTTTGCTCCATTGAATGTCATGGGTACATGAGGGCTAATAACAAAACCTACTCTTTACGGGTTTAGTGGAAAGCTTCCTAACGTATTTGAGAATTGTTTTCCAAAAGCCGGTGAAACTACTCCCTCCCATTATTCAGGTAACTCACCCCAAAAGTCGTTCTCCCTCTGTCAGGACAAGAGGCTGCCACGAGCCACCCCGCAGAGGGAAGGAATTAGGAGCAGATGTTTTCCTGCGTGTGAAATGAAACAGAGCATGTCCCTGACCTGCTAAAACTGCTTGAACAAGCAAAAAAAAAGTACATCTAGAATAATAAAACTAGTTTTTTCTACTTTTAAATAGGTGCAAAGGATTATCAGTATTTGTCTGAAATTAATATGATAATTATCAGTTTTTACATTAACAAGTGCTCAATTGAACATGAATCAATTCACGCAAGCAAACGTTTATCACCCCCCTCCATTGTTTCAGGGGCTGATGGCCCAGCAGTGGTCCAGACAGAAAATTAGCCCCTTTCTTAGGTAGAAGTCTAGCTGGCACAATATAAATCAAAAAGATCAGGGAGAGACGATCTTTCTTCTTCTTCTTCTTCTTCATTTTTTTTTTTTTTTTTTTTGGTTAAAGGGCTAGGAAGGAAAATGAAGCAGAGTCTAGAACTACGGTGTGTTAAGAAAACAGACTCCTCCACGCAGGTTTGTCTGGAAGAGGTAGCAGTTGAGTATTACAAATAAAGAAAGGGAGCCGTGTAAATAAATACCAAGAACGCTATTCTGTGCAGAAGGACCAATAAGCTTGTCCTACCCGACGAGGAGCAAGAACAATGGAGAGGCATGAATAAGAACAAATGTGGTCAGTGATACATCCAGAAAGAGGCCACAGGCCACAAAGATCCCTGAGGGGTTACAGGCGAGGAATGGTGTGAAAATTCTTTGGAGTTACCTGAGCAACAACATTTCTTGACCTTATTTATGACTAAAAAGAGATCACACTGATTGGAAAAAAAAATAAAAACAAAACTAAGGTCAGAGTAGAAGGCAGGTGGGAAGTTAGGAGAAGCCATGTTGGGTCTAGGAAAGGCGATGTGTTGATGACTGTGAGTGTGGGGAAGGGGTCAGGTTTAGGAAATGTTTTCAAAGTAAAAACAGCAAGGCTGCTGGTGCCTTGGAGATGGAGAGTGAGGAAAGAGTCGAAACTGGGGTGCTACGGGTATTTGATTTAAATAGCTGTGGGAATATTGGTGACGTTTACTGAATGGAGAAAGTGCAGGACGATCGATCAGGGGAGTCAAGAATTGAGAGTTCTGTTTGGCAGCTCCGAAGGGTGAGATGCCAAGTAGCCATCCACATGGAGATGGCGGCTCACGAGTCGGAGAGTTGCTCCGGAGGGAATGTGAGAGGTTAAAGGTGGCGATATGCCTTTCAATGTTGTCAACGTATGGTTCATATTTACAGTAATTGGTCTGGATGACAACAGTTCTGAACCGAGAGTTCACCTAGCGCAGAGAGACAGAGATTGATTCTGGATCCACTCCGCCACTCAGATGTCAGGAACCGGAGTCATTGCAGTTTTACTGCGATCTGGCTCATCGAGCTCTACATCTTCATTAATAACCATCCCCTTCCAAAGGGTTCAGGGGGAAGCTCAAGTAGAGCGTTGACATTGATCACAATTTCATATTATGGTCTAAAATGCCATGGGTGGAAAGAGGCTCATGGTTGCTTATGGTCCGTCTACTATATCTGACTCCTCTGCACCAATATCCCATTTGTTTCCTGCATCATTTCTACAGAATAATCGACAAAGCCCCTTCTGGACAGTTGAGCAACACCTGGGACAGAAGTTATAGCTTCTATTATTTCACATTTCTTGTCATCACCGATACTAACAGCAGGAAGAAATCTTGGATCACTTTTTGTTCAACAACAAAGATTCTAGGTGATAAAACTGGTTCTGATATCGTGTAAGTCAGTGTTTAACTCTTAGAGCTCTGAGTGTGTCCTGACTATGGAGAGATGCAGGACTCAGGTGTTTTAGTTCCCACCAGTGTTGTCTGATCAAAAATTAAATGAAAGGGATATCAGGTTGCTGTAGGAGAAGAAGAGAATGAACATCAAATAAGCTGCCCATTGTTAACTTGCCTCTTCTGATCGTACCAGACTTGATAAATTACAATGATATTATGTTTATCTGGTATTTGGGGGAGGTCTAATACGTATCTGACGCTAGTGATAGAGAAAAAGACATAGTTCCAATTCTGAAGGGGCTGAGAGTCAAATAGATTATAGAAGCAAGAAAATGCAACAGTATTTAAAATGCTCTCAACATATGGCTACAGGAACTGTGAGCAATGCCCAATTGCATTCTTGCCCATTCTTCCCAGAGTATACTGTACTCCCTGATCAAATGGTATTAAAGAACAGACAGAACATTCTAAGATGGGAAGGGGCGCCATACTTTCCAAGGTTGTTTGCTTTATGTTACTTTTTAATCAGTGAAGAAAATCCGTACAGGCTAGAAAAATATATATAATGATTAACACACTAACAGTCAGCATACTGAGCATTTACCGCGTGCCACGTAAGTTATTAACGATTCTATAAAGCAAGCTTCAGAGTTTAGAATCTTCTATACAATGAAGCAGAGGAGTGTACAGAGGTGAGCTGTTCTCCCAAGGTCGGAGTTGGGGCTCCCAGCCAGTGCGTCCAACCTCAGAGGCTGACGCACACTCAACCCTGACTCCTAACCAGAGGGTGAGCATGTAGAAACTACGACTTATAAGGAGTCAATAAAATAAGTCGTGTTGGCTTGTCTTCAGGTTAAATATCCTGACAGCATTTGAGCTGGTGAGTATCCCATGGTTAAAACATCTAAACACATCCAAAAACACAGAGTGTTTTTTCCTACACCAGACGTTCTGTGTGACTCCAGATTGTAAAGCGAAGCATAAAATATCAAAGTTACAGGGCAGAATTGATCTAATAAGAGGCATGTATTTATTTTTAAAAAATAAAAAAACTCCTCAGTCATTAGATAATAAGCAAACTAAATAACCAGAATTGTTCGATTGTGTATTGTCTACCCACATTGATGACTGACTCAATTAATAGGTTTGCTGTAAAAGTGTTCAAGAGATAGAAAATGTATAATTACATTTCAACTAAGCTTCATCACCTAAAATAAAAACTAACTGCAAAACTTTCATATTTCTGGCCAGGTTATGACCTAGAGCCATCTGTAGAAGAATACATCAGTAGAATATAGTCTTGGCTATCCTCCAAGAAAAAAAAAAATGTTAAAAATGATTTGAAACAAATTTTAATAGATCTAGTGGTACAATGGATTGCAGGTTACATAAAGTCTCTAAATATCTGGTTTTTTCACCTGTAATATAAGAATAAGAATGCCTATCTTGCGGAAATATCATAAAGACTGAGTTAATTCATTCATAACACCACCCACAGTTCCTGCTAAATATTTTCATGTTATATATGTAAATGAATAACAGAGCATATACTTAGCGACAGTTTTTTAAGGGTGAGCAATGAAAGAATGGTACATCTACTGGCATAAGCTTGCCATTCGTTTTGTTAGCTTGTTTTTCATTCACTTTGTCCGTTTTGTAAATTGGTAACAGAAAATGATATTAAAATATGTCAAACACAGAACTATGACAAAATGAACTGAGCACACAAAAGCAACCACAGTTTACGTAGCAGTGTATGCCACTTCGGATTTTATCATGCTTTGACCTCTTTACCCGATACAGAGAGTTCCAGTTATTCCCGGCCTGCCCAGTGCTGTACACGAGGCCTCGCCGTAACCATTCCAATGTCTTCGTGTCAGACCAAACTGGAGTTGGCTGATACGGAAAATGGCCTGTGTTTTTCTGAAGCCAATGGTTATAGATGTGTACTTGACTTAGTTTTGTAAGTTCCAGGAGTCTAAGGAGCATACATAAATAACCTACAAAAACCTGAGTTCATGGCATATAAAGAGTTCTGCTTTTTTAACGGGCCTGAGGAACACAACATAAAAATGGGGTTAAAGGAAATAGTCCCTTTTTTAAGCCAGGAGGCCTAGCCTTTCTTTGTGGAGACTTCGTTTTCAGGTGGGAGATTTCTAGGCACCAAATATTAACTCACTTGAGGATTTCCTCTAGTAAATTATGTAAGTGTTGTATTTTTCCATCCTTTGCATCTCTAAACATTCCTGAATTGGTTCTTCAGAATTAGAAGCATGTGCGTTAGTTATTTGCATTCCTAATATGAAATAGTTCAAGGGCAAATAGGAAACACTACTTTATATTACATATTACTGAGGTGCTAATTTCCCCATCATCATAAAGAAATCAAAATTATCTCTGGATTCCTTCTCTGCTCTAAGATTCACGTGCCAGGACCCTGATATCATGTATATTTTATTAAAATCTTAGCAAGCAACGGCTAAGATAACTGTTATACCTCCAGAATTTTTATTCATGTTTATCCACAATGGGTGAAAGCAGCATGCAAAATAAATGAAGAATGATACCACAAATGTCTTTAGAGGGATATTAGAAGGGAGTCAGCGGAGAGGGCTCATGAAAGCTGTATGAGCCGTATATTATCTATGCAGCTACTACCACAGTCAAAACACTTAGTATGCCACGCTCCGCACCAGCCCAAATAATACATTTGTCACGCCATGAGGTTTTCACTTGGAATGGGAAAGTTAATTCTGCCCTTATTTTTACTTTTTAAAAATGTCTTTGTCTTTAATGGCGCCGTTCACATGAAAAGTCTCTACATATTTGCACGATTCTTTGAAGCTGCCCGTTGTATGGAACTGTCAGACATCTATGCTGTCTTTGTGTCCAGCCACTAGTGCTGTTTTCTTAGCTTGAGTGGGGTTCAATTTCCTAATGCCATTCAGATTCCTTTTGTCCCAGTGTTAGTAATGAATATTGAAACTGAAGACAGAAAATCAAGGGCCCAAGACAAGGGCAGTAGGTTAAAACAGTAGCATCTTTAAAAATTCCCATAAAACATCTCTCTCAGCCTACGACTCATAGAGTGAAATGAAAGAGGGAGAGGACCCCTTCACTTAGAAAGGCTTTTTTTCCCTCTGATTATCATGGGTCAATCGGGGCTGAGGGGAAAATGCATGATGATGCTCAGACTGTGCAAGGAAGGTGCTATTCACGAACTGCAAGGTTAGCAAAATCTGTAAGGGGGTGCATACACACACTTAATTTATTATTGTTGTTTATGTCTTTGTCCCTTTGGGAATGTAAAGGATAAAGTGTTGTAGGAACAGAAGGTCAGAGCTAGAGAAGAAATCAGACATAATTTAGACCAGCCTCTTCTTTTAAAGATGAAGTTGCTGCAGCCCAAAGAGGTCAAGGGGATCGTGGAAATTCACATAACCCGGAAGTGTGGGAAGGAGGAAAGCGATCTTCTGTCTCCCGGTGTCACCCCTCCCATTTCCTTCTGTTCTGTGAACTGAGTGACCCGCAGATCAAGCACACGTTCAAAGAATACTTCAGAGATGACACCCTGAACATTTTGTTGACCCTACTATTGATGACTAATGGTTTCCAATATCTCAACCATTTTCAGACGGAATTCTCATAACGTAGCAAAAGTGAGGTAATCTGGTGACGGTTTGAATGTATGACCACTGTCCTGGAGTTAGGCGTCTTTAATTTCAAGTCCAAGATCTGTAACTTCTATTTATGTGACCTTGACCAAATTACTTGATTTCTCTGCGCCTGGATTGGCTCATTTGTGGAAAATGTGCATTATCGTAATCCCCAATTCACAAAGCTGTTGTGATACTTGAAAGCATGCACACGAAGTGTTTATTGAACTATCTAGTCTGAAGTTAGTCCTCAATCTACAGTAGCAGCCATTATTATTAGTTAGTATTCTTAATGTTAATAAAAAGATCTTCCATTGCTTTGGATGTAGCCCATTAGACTTATGAATTTGTCTACCTTCTACAAGAATGTGGTTTCCATTTGGGGACAGTGAAGAGCCTTAAAGAGAGATTGATCAATTCGCCTATAATAAATGAGCACACATCAAAAGATGTGCTGTCTCATTGGATTCAAATATGCAGGCAGAAGGTCTGTCATGACATACTAGATCCCAAATCCTTTGGCAGTCTCGTAAAGTTCAGTCAAATGAAAACCACACTGTAGGTCATGGTCATGGTCAGGGGCCCTAATCACCAAATAGAACTGTAGCTCAGAGCAGAATTTGAGGTAAGAAACAAACAACTGATAGATTTACAGATGACTTGAGGTCTAGAACTTAATTTGTAAGTAACTCAGGGGACTTAACTATCCCACGAGAACTACTGACTGGTGGAATCATAAAATAATCATCACAGCAACCATTCATAATGAAGATAGGCCAATAGTTAGACTAGTTTCCTTTCTCAATGGAGACCCGGCCATAGTGTGTTTTTAATGACATTGGCTTTGATTAATATGTGCATTAGGTACAATTTATCGGTCGCTTGCTCAGCAGAATCTTCCTAGAGAAAGATTGCACACGGTGATGTTTTCACCAGTTCTATCTCCATAAAAACGTATCTCCATCCCAAGCTGGACATAGAAGACTAATTAACACTGGCCTGCAGACGCGCCTGCTGAGCTGGTACACTGAGACCAGTTTTACGACTTAGTTCCTGGAAAATAAATTCACCTGTGACTCCTCACAGACTCTCTGGATGGGCATTTAAACTCTCTCCCCAAGGCCCTTTTCCCATATTACAACATCAACACATCAGTCTTGGGAGTTAATAAATAAAATCTGATGAGGACCACGTTAACATTTATGTCGAGCTTAAATAAAACATGAAACCGACATCGTGAACGACTCTGCGTTCAGCAGGGCGATATTCACTCCCCACTACCCAAGAATTATTCATGAAGCCTCGGTGCTGCTCCAGAGTTTCGTTGTTTATATCTGCTTTCCCTTGAAGTCCTTCCTCGCAATGACTGTTTTTAGGTATTCCGTCTACTGGCTAGGAAGTGTGCAATAACAGGAAGAAACACTTTGAGTACCTAATGAGATCTAAGTGCCTTAATTGCTTGACGATCTTCCTTCCTGCTTGTTAACTGTCTCTGTTGGGATGGGGAGGGTATTGGTGGAAGGAAAGGGGAAAAGGGAAAGATTTACATTTAGAAAAAGCAGATTAACCAGATTTTAGAAAAGCTAAGGTTTTCTATAATCTCCTGGGTTCAAAGTTCAGTCAAGTCTGAGTTATTTTCTAACGATTTTGTCACACAGGACATGGCTTTAACTTTAAGCAAGGACCCAGGGAATGGATACCCACTGGCCAAGGTTTGTGAGCATCCATCCTCAAAGCTTCTTGCCCATTTGTGGAAGAGAAAGCCATTTTTTTCCTTGGATTTTTCTCCTCTATACTCACAAGTTTTTCGGTCTCATGAGGAAGGTGAATGACAGAAACTGACCCACTCCGACACCCTTCAGCCCTGCGGTGGCTCAGGCCCACCTGGTCTCTGAGAATCACCTGTGAAGAAAGCTTTTCTCTCCCAATAAATAAGGTTCCTCTTCCTCTAGGAATTCTTCATGGTCCGAATTTGCTAAGTCGGAAACCAAGGACTCCTCAGTGACAACAGACGGTTATATCTATTTCTTCAGGGGTTTATAAATACTTTTTAAAGCACTTCCACACACATTTTCTCATTTGAAAATAATGAACATTTAGTTCCACTGAAAGGGCATGTTAGCCTGGGAAAGGGACTGTCGCAGATCTGACATTTATGGGATTTCACGCAGGGCAGAAATTAGCATGAAGACGCCAAGGCTGTTCAAGTGTGTAAGACTCATAGTCCATAATCAGAGACAGGGTGTCATTTGTATTTACATGCGAGCAGAACTGGAAATGCTGATCATGAAACATTCAGCAACATTATTTCTCTCTCTCTCTCTCTATCTTTCTTAACGTGGTCATGCATTTTTAACTCTGGTAATATCCAAAACAATTCGTGCAACTTGAAAAGATGGAAACTGTTTTGACCCAAACTATACATTAGTTAATTAAAAAGAGAGAGGAAAATAGAATACCAAGCATATGTAAAATAGTTCTTTCAGTTGGAGTGCTTTATTCAGTTTGAAATTATAGTGTTTAATAAAGGGAGGATAGACTAAAACGATTTTTGTGATTAAATATGTATCATGGTATTTATATTGTCCAATAACATATAGCTTTTCCCCTAGGACACTAAATTCTTTTTATCATTTGTCACGCTTAATTTCTATATCACAGTGCTGACCCTTTTTTATCAAGAAAGTAGCCATTGGCCCTGGCTGGTGTAGCTCAGTGGATTGAGCACGGGCCTGTGAAGCAAAGGGTGGCTGGTTCGATTCCCAGTCAGGGCACATGCCTGGGTTGCAGGCCAAGTCCCCAGTAGGGGACACATGAGAGGCAACCACACATTGATGTTTCTCTCCCACTCTTTCTCCTTCCCTTCCCCTCTCTCTAAAAATAAATAAATAAAATATTTTAAAAAAGAAAGTAGCCATTGCATTTTTTTAAAAAACCATAGACACTACACTTAAAAGATTTTGTTTTTCAGGAACAAAGTGGCAAATATGTTTCTCTATGCCTTCAATCTCTATATCCTTTATACTTTTATATGAAAATATTTATGCTATCAAATAGAAAATGTTTAAGGACCTCATTCTAAGAAAATATGATTCTGAATATGGTTAAGATCATTTTTTAAAGTATACACTTTGATGGAACAAAACATGTTTTCAGAAAATATGCACAGTTCCTACATGGACCACATCAATGTATTCTTAAGAAGTGAGTCCACTTGTTCAAGTGCAATACAGATCAACATTGAACATTACTGGCACCCCAAAAGCTTCCTTCATGCACCAGCCCAGTCACACCTATGTCATCTCCTCGTTGATCGATTTCACCTGTTTTAAAAATGTATGGCAATGGAATCATACTATGTGATTACATTTAAATATTTCCCCTAAATGTTATATTTGTGATACTCATCAATGCCGTGACATACAGAATACAGCGATGGTTTGATTATCTCTTTGCTATTGTTTGTTTCTAGTTCAAGTTACTAAGAGCAATCTCATATGAATATGTATATCATGGATTTGATTGTATTTCTGCGGGGTATACGCTTTGTTTCCATGTTAGTCATTCTGGTGGGTGTACGATGTCTGTCCAGGTAAAGTCCAGCCCTCATTAATATAATGAGAATAGTTTGTGTGACATGGATGTAACCTGGCAGCCAAGAAGAGTGGACTGGAATGCGCATGTGTGAATAATGACAACTCCACTGTACTAGTCAGTGGTGGCAGTAGACACCATTGAGATAGCATGTGGCAATGACATTCAAAATGATTGAGCAAGTAGAGCAATGTATCCACATCAAATTTTGCATTAAGCTTGAACATTCCTCTGCAGAAACTATTTGGTTGATTCAGAAGGTTTTCAGGGATGATGCAACAAATGCAGTGCAATAAAAGTGTGTGCAAATGCTTCAAAGATGGTCAAGAATCCATTGAAAGTGATCCACATTCTGGAAGGCCTGTACCAAGCAGAACACCTGAGGATGCCGAACGTGTACAGCCTGTAATCAACAAAGATGGGCCACTGACAGTGAGAAGTAGGGATTCTCACACTGTCAGTTAGTCTGGGGATTCCAAAAACTACTGTGTCTGAGATACTGACACAGGATCTTGGTATGAAACATGTCATGACAAAATTTATTCCATGGCTTCTGCTACCAGAGAGGAAGGACTGTCATGCTGCAGTCGCTAATGACTTGATTCAAACCACTACCAATGAACCGGATTTCCTCACGAAGGTGATAACTGGAGATGAATCATAGGTCTAGGACTATGATCCAGAAACAAGGCCCAGTCATCCCAATACAAGCGGCCTGGTTCCTTACACCCAGAGAAGGTGTGGCCAAGTTGCAGCAAGATGAAGACCATGTTGAGCGTTTTTCGATTGGGAAGGGATTGTCCATCATGAGTACACCCTCCAGGTCAAACAATTAGAAGTACTACGACAATGTTCTTCATCAGCTGAGAGATGCAATGTGATGAAAACTGCCTCGGGGCTGTGGGCAGCTGGTGAGGGGCGGCTTCTGCACGACGACGCTCCCACTTACGGATCACGTCTCGCACAGTCTTTGACAAATCACCCAGGTGACTCAGCCCCGCTACAACCCAGATTTGGTGCCCTGTGACTTCTGGCTTTTCCCAAAACTAAAATCACCTTTGAAAAGGAAGAGATTTCAGACTGTTGGTGAGATTCGGGAAAATATGACAGGGAAACTCATGGCGATCCCATCAAAGGATTTTGCAGAGTGCTTTGAACAGTGGAAGAGATGATGGGAGAACTGTGTGAGGTCCCAAGGTGACTACTTGGAAGGGGACTGAGGCATCACTGTCCTGTGTACAGTGTTTCTTGTATCTTGTATCTTCTTCAGTAAATGTCTCTATTTTTCATAGTGCCTGGCTGGGTACTTTCTGGACAGGCTCATATATTATACCTGTCTATGGCTTTAATTTATATGCCCCTACTGACTTATAATGTTAGATATCCTCTTGGGTAAGTTGCCTAGTGAAGACTTTGCCTTTGTATTGGACTGCCTATCTCTTCCTAATTGAATTAGCAGAGTACACTGATACAAACATTTATAAATTGACTACAAGGTAGGTAGATAGTTGAGTACCATAGATAGATAACTGACAGATTGGTAGACAGATAGTGATATAACCTTATGTATTCCTGGTAATATTCTTTTTTTTCTGAAATCTATTTTCTCTGATGTTAACCACTTTAGCTCTTTTTAAAATTAATGGGGAATAATACCTCTTTTTTATTCTTTCACTTTTAATTTGTCTTTATAACGTGGAATTTTTGGTGTTGGTAGACAGTTTATAGTTAGGTCTTGGTTTTCCTCTTTTAAATCAAATCTGACACTCTCCACTTTTAAATGGGGTTTTAAAACCATTTATATTTAAGGTATTATATAGTTGGGGTTTAATCTACTATCTTCCTCTTCCATTACTGTTTATTACATTTGCTTTTGCTCCATTTAAATTTTTTGATCAATGACCATTTTATTACTAAGCCTCTATTTTTAATTTTTAAAAAATGTTTGAATAGATGTCTTTGCTATATCTTCATTTTCACTCATTTTTTCGGTAACATCTAACATGCTGATAATCAGATTCATTGTATTTTCCACTTTAAATATTATAGATTTCCTCTCTGAAGTTTGATTTCAGTCTATTTTTGGTATCTTTACTTAACAGGTTCAATCATTCCTCTAGTTTCTTGATCATATGAAATCGAGTTTTAATAATTTTGTACTGCATTTCTCAACTAATTCTATCATCCATGTCATATCTTGGCTAGTTTCATCTGCTTTTACTCTTAATTAGTTGTATCTTCCTGCCTCTTAACATGCATCATTATCATGTTAATGGTGATACAGGCATTGCAAATTTTACCTTATTTATTGATGGTTATTTTCGTATTCCTTTAAAAAGGCTGTGATGCGGTTACTCGGAACAGTATGCTCTTCTAAGTTTTTCTTTTAACCTTTTTATATGTGAGGCCGGCAAGTATTTCTTCTAGAGTTAGTTTTCATTCACCACCCTTTGTGGTATCACTACTTCACCTGATGCCCTGCAAATTGTGTGGTTTGCCATTCCAGCTGGTGGGCAAAGGCTTTATTCCTGGTACCATGGAACCTGTGCATTGTTCCCTCTGACTCTTTGTAACGGTTCTACCCCAGCCTTAATTTGTTCCCTCACATGTGTGTACTTCGGTACTCAAGAACACAAGAGGGACCCTCTGCAAATGTCTGGAGGTCTGTCTCTGGGCGTCTTTCTCCTCTCTGATATTCTTCCCCGTGAACTCCAGCTATCTTTGCCTCCCCAGATGCCCACCCCAGCCCCCCCAACTCTGGGACCCCGGCAGCTCTTCCTGAATTCTTCCTCCTTTTCCTGTGACCTGGAAACTTCCTACAGGCAGTAAGCCTGGGCTGCGGTAGGATCGCCTTGTTTTCCCTATCTTTGGGAGAGCTGGCCTTCATTTTCTGAGTTTGGCTAAAACCAGAGGTCTCTTATCTAGTAGTTTTTCCTAAAGGCTGGCCATTTTGGGTGAAAACAACAGTTTTTGTAAAAATAACATTTATATCCAGAACAGGGCACACACCTTCTTCTGGCAGTATGAAGGACCGATCGATCTGTTGATTTGTGTTTGGATTTCACTTTTCATTAGTAAGGGTCAGTTCACTACAATTTTCAAATGACTTGGGGGAGACCTCTCAAGACGTTCTTTAGGAGGCTGTAGGTTCTGAGCATCTGAATGTTTTTTTCTCAGCCACTGCTATCATCTCAATGTCTGTTGGTGAGTAATAATCGAGAGAGTGACAGGAACCTAGAGAAACACAAGGCCTCACACCATGAAGGAGGCAGAGGGTTCTGGAGTGAAAAGGGTGTGAGAATGAAAGAGACAATGACTCAGATGTTCAGGCAGAAGTCTGTGGGCACAGCAGTCTTCCGGAAGTGGTCCGACACCCTGGGCCTGACGCAGTACCTTTCCCAGCCCCACGTGTTCCCCGCAGCACTCGCTGGAGAGAACCGTTAGGTAAGTGTAGATGTTCCTTTCTGTCCCTGAGTGCTAGGGATTCCAAATGGCTGTCTGCTCATCCTTGAACTTTGAAAATTCATTAAAAGTCAAGCTGGTCTTTTTCTTCTTACCCACACCTACAGTGATTTTCTTCCTTTTCCCACTGCTTTGTCAAGGGCAACAACAGCCAGCAGTTTGTTCTCTCCGAGGATGGACTCAACACTCTCTCCATTTCAGTTCAGTATTTCATCAATTGCTTGGCTCTCGGTTGGGAATCATAAGCACGCTTTTGTAGGTTATCTAGCAAATGCTCATGGGTAAGGTAGGAGTCTTTTTCTACCGCAGCTTCTGCATCCTAAGAGGAAACATAAGTCTATGCCTAGGATTTTTTTAAATTTTCTGTTTTTAATTTTATTTTCAGCTACAGTTTATATTCAATATTATTTTGCATTATTTTCAGGTGTACAGTGTAGTGGTCAGACAACTATGCCTCAGTGGATATAGAAAAGTACAATCTGGTCTTGCTTTAACTATATATACCCTGCCTTCAAAAAAACCTTTCTATTTACTACTATCTAAGCGAAGATATCATACATTCAGGTTATTTCTTCTTGAGAGTGTTTTCTCTTTCACTGGCAAGTCTTTTTCATTTCCTAGAACCAGATCAATATAATCCCCTCCTCGAAGCCATGCCTTATTCCACAATCAAAAGTAGTTACTGCATGAAGGTATCAATTTGCTGTTTACTTTGGACCAAGCACCACTGTTAGAACACCTTAATGTGTAAAACAAATATTTTCTGTATTCACGAGTCTTATGGTCCAGTGGGGAAGACAGAAAATAAACATCAGATGAAGTACAAAACAAGTTTGGGAGAATACAAGAAAGTGTAGAGCAGGTAGGAGACGGGACGTGCGGAAGGGATTGCATGGGCAGGGCTTTTTAATATGGGAAGCGGAGC
>PVKM010021198.1:0-22765 GCA_004027735.1 Carollia perspicillata
CTAAAAGGTATGGGATTTAATGGCAGAATTCCACCATTATTCTAAACCTGTGCAACCTTGTTTTTCCTGTCTATTGTTTTTATTTTTATTTTAAAAATTTTAATATATTATATTGATGATGCTATTACAATTGTCCCATTTTTTTCTCCCCTTTATTCCCCTCTGCCTTGTACCCCCTCTCCCATGGACATAAACCTATATAACTTTTGAATAAATGGCTCCTTTCCTTTTTATAAGACTCTGGCATTGGGAGTCACAGTTTCTTCAGTGGCAGGCAAGAGAACTCAGAAGAACAGAAGCCAGAGCATTTCTGTTACAGGTTTATGTGTTCCATGAGATTAAAGGTTGAAAATAGTTCTAGGCATTAATAGTGAACAAAACAGACATGCTGATAAAAACATTTCATATTATTGAACTTTCAAGGTTACTCTGAACATTAATGACAGTGAGAATTTGAACTAAGGAAATATTTGATTCAACATGTTTTGTTGTTCTATTTTGCTGCAACTGAGATCTTAACCATTCCTTGAATTAATGATTATGTAATAATACTCCACATCAATATCCAGGTATAGATGCCCAGGTATAGAAATGAAGATATATCTATGACAAGAATAACTTAGGTGCCATCGGTGAGTAAAACGCTCAGTAAATTTTTAAAGGGATTTTTAACTTCTTTAAACAAAGTGATAAATTCTATAGTTGAAATAAGGTTTATCTCCTCTAATTATAAATCTAGGCCAGAGTCCAGCGAACCAGGACAGATTCCATCAGCTCCCTCACTGCTTCCCACACTATCTCTTACACTTTCAATTACTTCAAACATAATTCAAATATAATTCAAAAAACATACCATGGTTTTATACACTACTTTAAAGTGGTTTATCATGTTTCTATATTCTGATTTTTCAGAATATCAAGTGGGCAAAGAATGTGAGAAAAATTAAACACCTACTTTTTAAAAACTTTATATATTTTAATTAAAAATTATTTTTCATTTAGTTTTTCATTTTACTTGTTTTGCTTTGTTAGTTTTACTCTTAAATAGAAATTAATTGGTAAAGAACTCACACAATTCCAATCTAGGAGAACAAACAACCCAATTAAAAAGTGGGCAAAAGACCTGAACAGACACTTTTCCAAGGAGGAAATATAGAGGGCCCAGGGACATATGAAAGGATGCTCAGTATTACTAGCCATCAGAAAGATGCAAATTAAAACCACAGTGAGATACCACTTCACACCAGTCAGAATGGTCATCATAAACAAATCAACAAACAATAAGTGCTGGCGAGTTGTAGAGAAAAGGGAACCCTAGTACATTGTTGGTGAGAATGCAGACTGGTGCAGTCACTGTGGAAAACAGTATGGAATTTCCTCACAAAATTAAAAATGGAACTGCCTTTTGACCCAGCAATTACACTGCTGGGATTATACCCTAATAATTCTGAAACACCAATTCAAATGAAGCTATAAAGCCCAATGTTCATAGTAGCACACTTCACAATAGCCAAGTATTGGAAGCAACCTAAGTGCCCATCAGTAGATGAGTGGATCTAAAAGCTATGGTACAGTTACACAATGGAATACCATGCAGCAGAAAGAAAGAAGGAGCTCCTACTCTTCATGATAGCATGGATGGAACTGGAAAGCATTATGTTAAGTGAAATTAAGCCAGGCAGTGAAAGAAAAATACCGTATGATTTCACCCATAAGTGGAAACTAATCAACAAAACAAAGAAGGAAGCAAAACATAACCAGAGGCATTGAAATAAAGAACATATGGACAGTAACCAGAGGGGGAGAAGGAATAGGATAACAGGGGAAAGAAGGGGAAGGGTTGTCAAGGAACATGTATAAAGGACCCATGGACAAAGCCAAAGGGGGTAGGATTGAGGGTGGGAGGTGGGGATGAGTGAGGCATTGGAGAGAGGAGGGAGGAAATGGAGACAACTGTACTTGAGCAATAAAAAAAATAGTTGGAAATACTTTTAATTTTTTATTGCCTTTACTATGTAAAGCTTGAATATATAATATTTTATTATGCTATTTACAGAATACTGCAGTTAATTGTGTTGCATTGTACTACCCTTGGAAAATCTTCACTTTAGAATTTCTGACATTTATTTATAGTAAACCCAGAGCTTATTATAGTTAAGAAACTGTAATAGCCAATCGCCTGTTCAGGTTCCATAGTACACTGAGGTAACATTTTACTTATTATGGCTAGGAACATTGTAATATGTTTGGTATTTATTTTTCAAATGGTAGAACATATTTCTTTGTCTTCCCTGAAAAATGTAATATATTTTGACATTTTAAAATATTTCACAGAAGAAATATTTTAGGTTTTGATATTTTTTAAAACAATGTTTGTTCAAGGAATTCCTATCAGCTATTCCAGAGGATGGCCTGAATAAATATGTACTTCTGGCATACTGTGAAATTTCATTTAAATTACATTAAAATATATTAACAAATATATTTATGATTCTTCTTCATGGAAATGAATTATTTTCAACTACTTCATGGCAGAGTAACAACTATATACCTTAAATAAATTTCTATACTTATGACATATGATCCTTTTAACTAGGCTGACTTGCTAATTCGTGAGCACAGGTGGTACCTTTCCCCATTATTCGTGGAATGTTTTTGATAAATTTGTCTGATGGAGTCTCACACATGGACGCATAAGAAGAAAACTGAAGCATTCATCACTGAAGTACTAACAGTGGCATTTTATGTAAAGGTTGTGAGAGTTATGACTGTACAGAGGTGGGCAAGTGTAGCTTCATAATTGTGAGTACATAAAACAGAGTATCTTATGCGTGTTACCTTGTAGGTCCTCCTTACACATCAATACTTTGTGAGAAGTCCTTTTTTTGATAACTATTAAAGCCTATATTTATAATAGTTAGCAATTATTTATAAATCACTATTGTAATGATTTGGGATGGCTATTACCGAGATAACGATGGCCTGAGCTGAAAGAATTAATATGTAGTTTCATTATAAGGAGTGTAGTATTGAGCTTAGAAGTACTTTTGGTTTATATCATCTTCTCTACACAAGCCTAATTGTGGCATTACAGAATAAATTCAATTGCACATTGTTTGTCACTATCCATGGGTTGCAGAGAGTTTTTATTATGAAAATGCCACCATTTTCCTAGACTGTTACTGATTTAATAACAAAGTTAAAGTGCTACATCAAAATAATCGTACAACACATAAAAAGCTATGCCACTGTAATAACTTTCATGTCTCGATGAATTAGTCTGCCATCCATATCTATATAGCACCATATATTTCAATAATATTGTAGTTACATATTAGTAGAGTGTATTTTCATCTAAGTAAATGTAGTCATAAAAACATATTATGTTAATGATTGAGATATCTAAAGTTTTTTCCATGGTTAGCCCTGTAATAGGGATTAATTGACCTCGCTGTTGACTTTCTATAGGGCTAATGATGACCAATGACTATCACACTAATACATCACAATTTGAATACCAAGAATAGCTTGTAAGTTTTCCCAGACATGATGCAGTAATGTGAGTAGTGTCTGTGACTTAATCTTTCATGATTGAGAACTGACAAACTCAACACTTGCTGATGTGACCCTCTGTGATTCAAGTATGATTGGATTGGCAGATTTTTGCTACTGATGCTCTCTTCATTTGCACATAATTAATTAGTAATAAGTGTGGAAATTGTATTATGACCTAGTTATATATCTCTGTGGACATCTGTGTATTTAGAGAAAATGATAGTTCTAGATAGGATGCATGAAACTAATTTCAAATCCTATTCAGAGTATAAATGTGCTTGTGGGTGAGATATATCTCATTGGAATGTATTAAAACAATTGTCCCTGAAAATGCTTCAAATATCATGGAGCGTCGTGACATTTTCAATTTGTAGTATGATATCTTTGGATGTTAACTATTATTCTGATGAGATTATTGTTAATATAAATTGCATCTAAAACTACTTGAGTGTTTGGAAAAATCACATGGTTTTTTGTTCACTTTTTCTAGTATAAGTCTACTAGAAGTCTCCAAACCACATACCTTAAATAAAATTCTATACTTATGACATCTCATCCTTTCAGCTAGGCTAACTCATTAATTTATGGGCACAAGTGGTACCGTTCCTCATTATTTGTGGAATATTTTTTTGTAAATTTGTCTGATGGAGTCTCATACAAGGACATATAAGAAAAGTTAAACATTCATCACTGAAATACTGGAAAAGTGGAATTTTGCATAAAGGTTGTGAGAGTTATGACTATATACAGAGGTCAGCAAAAGTAGGTTTACAGTTATGAGTACACAAAACACAGTCTATTCTTGCATTATTTATTAATTATTGTTTTCTCCATACAAACAGCTGTAAACCTACTTTGGCTCATCCATGTATATATTTTTGAACAAAAATGTTCAAAATTCATATACATGTATGCACAAAAAGTACACATAAGCAAATCATCACACCTTCCTTAGAAGTTTAATGAGTAACTATTTTCTCTGAAGTTTATCATGTAATGGAGTTAAGATAAGGAAGAAAATAAGCTTCTTATTATATGCTGCTTGAAGTCTGTTTAAGAGGAAAATATATGTTGTCTTGAATTGCTATCTAGTATCTGTTACTAGAACTAGCAGGACATATTGTGGCTTCTTGGAAATTATAAATATATTTAAATGATTGTAGTAATCTATGATGAGTATATGATTTAGCAGAACATGTGAGACATGGAGATTTAATATAAGACAACCTCAATTTAATATGACTGTCAAAAGCACAGTGGGGTTAGGCTATAAGAATTATAATATTTAAAATAAAAGACAGTTACTTTATTATAGTTGAATAATATATGTATTATATTATATATTATATATTATATATTATATATTATATATTATATATTATATATTATATATTATATATTATATAATATAATACATAGTATGGTTGAGTACTATATATAATATAGTTGAATAATAGTTCTGAATGCTCCATTTCAGGAAAAATTATTTACAAACTAGAGATACACAATGTATGTTCAGAAAAGAGTGATCAGTACAATTAATGTACCTGAAAGCTTCCTTTGCCAGAAAAAGAGAAGAAAATTGTATAGAGTATCAAGAAAAAGTTGCTAGGTAAGAAAGCAAGTTGATATAGTTATTCTAAATTTACAGAATACCTTTCTGTTAGAGATGTCAAGAAGTAAAATATACTTAATCAAAAGATACAAAGTTATCTGTCACTAGAACTGTTCAAGCTAAATTTATTTGACAAGTGGGTTGAAATGATTTAGAAGAGAACCCAACCTCTGAAATCTGGTGGACCAAATGAACTTTAATTTCCCTTTCAACATCAAAATACTATGCTTTTGAAATGCACATAAAAATAACTATACAAGTCAATAAATGCCAGTCACCAAATAACTCTTAAGTGCTCAGAGAGATTAGAGGTGGGAGAAATAAATGGCTTCTATAGTGGAAAAAGCCTCAAAGAAGTAATGGGATTTAAATTGGGTCTTTGGGGAAGATAAGAAAAGAGCATGTTGAAAACATTCTAATAAAGGGAACATATTTGATCAAAGATAAGAAAAAATCCAACTATGCATGGAGTGCACAGGAACAAATACTAATGATGAAATGTGGCATTTATATAGTTTATATCGATTTTCAAAATGCATAACCAATATTGTCAAATTTTCCTCTCACAATGTCACTATAAGATAATATTATTCCATATTATACAAAAAGAAACTAAAATTCAGGTTGGTCACAGTAAAACTGCAACTCCATCCTGCGTTTTATAACTTACTCTCAAATGTTCATTCTATTCTATCTCAATTACATCCTATGGAACAAAGAGTAAGTTTGGGTGTTTTTTTTTTTGTAGTCATATAGCCTGGAAATTCCAACAAAGTTCTAAATTTTGAACCCTGAGTAATATACATTTATTGTTACACAATTTAATATGCATTTGTATGAGAAATAAGTTTCTTTGAAGATATGCTGAATTCACTATTTCAAAGATGAATAAATTATATGTCATTACAATGTGCATGTTCAGCTATTTTGAAAGCTCCTTGTATAAGTTAAACTGCTTCATAAAGTAGTAGTCGTATTATTATTCCATGCTTCTTCCTGACATGGGGAGGGACAGGTTGTGATGCACCTTCCTTTTGCTATTCCATCTCCCTGGAACACACATTTCTCCCAGCCTGAATGACTAGTATCATATTGCCTAAATCATTACACATATATACACACACATACATATATAGTCATATAATATATAATCATATATATGTATATATAATTATTTAGGCAATGCAGGGTGGGACAAAATAGTTTTACAGTTGTTTGTGTGGAAATACAATAATTTATAAATAATAATACAAGAATAAACTCTGTACTTACAACTGTAAACCTACTTTTGCCCCACCCTGTATATGAGAGTGAATATACTTGCATATTCATTGTCAAAATGAATAGAATTATAGACCAAGTGATGACCTGATCAAAAACACCTTATTTACATATGTGGAGATACATTTGGCATGCTTCTCTAATGTTAAGAAGTAATAAGGCATGCCATATTGCTCTATAAGAGTTATATATACATGACATTTCTTAATTTTCATTCTGTAAATGGTAAGGAGAACATGTCTATGTGAGTTACTAATAGAAACTAAAAAATTCTACCATATTGTGGAATACTTAAAGTTTCATGTTTGCAGCATTAACAGTATATCATAAGCTAGATATAGTATAGTTAACTAACTGAATATATACATATGCACACTTTTTTCTTCCTAGTTGTATGCTTATTTTTCTCATGGTAAATAGCATTGAGACCTACCATGTTTCTCATATGTTGTCAGCCCTTTGTTTTAACCTTTCTTCCAATTCAGCAAAGAATAAAATAGGCTAAAAATTGTAACACTTCCTTATGCTATATAATGTTGAACCATTTTAATAATTTTTTCTCCACTAAAAAAAATTACATTCTCTTCCTGTATTGGTAGAGGGCTTGTTTAAATAACACAGATACACAATAATGTTTTCTGATATTTCCTAAGTTGTGTATCATGTTCAGAGTAGGAAGACTAAGCCATATTTGACAGGTAAACAATGCCATTTTCTGCATTTTAAGAAATAAAGAAGACCTAAAAAGCATACCAACTGTCCAGAAGACACAATATATTATAGCTTAAAAAGAAAGGATTTCTTACAGGCTATTAACAACAAAGCTACACATCAGAACTTGACCACCAAGAAAACTACTGCCTGAGACATGATTAGTAAAATGTACAAACGGAAGGCTAAGTCTGGAACTTGCAAACTAATGCTGTACCTGCTGCTCCCAAATTGCACACCTCTGTTACAATATCCAGCAGCAAAATGGACATCTTGTTACCTATTTTCCATCCCTTGAAGTTGCAAAGTGGAATCTTACCCCCACAACCCTACTAGTAAGAGAATGTGGGAAATGTATTCTTTTTAAATCTTCCCAGCCTCTCCAACACAAGAAAACACACTAGCAAGGGACTGGTGTGGAAGTTAAGAAAGCAGATGTATCATATACATTAATCACCTCAAATATTTATCTTCTAATTTCATGTGGACTACTATTGAAAACAATACTGTATATTAAGAAATGTCCACAATAGTTTAAGCCTAAGATATTAAAACTAAGTGTCTTAACTCTCAAACTGATTGATTTCCAAATTACTATTCCTATTTTCATGCCCTATAGTAGGAGAAAAAAAGAGTCCTCCAAGGGGAGACCATTCTAGACAGAAAAAAAAACAGCAAAGGAAAACCTATGCCTGCCTGAATATAAGTATAAACATACATAAATTAATTAATCAATTAATAAGATTTAGAAAAAGTAGAACAAGTAAGTCCATGACACTGGAGAAAGTGAGCAAGTAGGAACTTAAAGAAAGTGAAGTCAGAGAAGTAATAGTGAACTACATTAGGTAACACTTCGTCAATGGGAGGAATTTGCCTTTTACTCTAAGATAGTAAATGCCTAGAGCATTGAGTAAAGAAGAACATGATTTGCCGCAGGTTTAACTAGATCGTTTGATGCCATGTTGAGAAAGGACTGCAAGGAATGAATCAATAGTAGAATTAGGCAACTGGTTAGCAAAATATTTATAGTAGTGATCCTAGAGAGAGATAATGGTGCAATGCATTAAATTGGTATTAGTAGAGGTGGTAAAAAGTGATTAGATATTTATTTATTTTTTGTTTGTTTGTTTGTTTATTTATTTATTTCCAGAGAGGAGAAGGGAAGGAGAAAGAGAGGGAGAGAAACATCAATATATAGTCGCTTCTTGAGCACCCTCCACTGGGCTCCTGGGCTGCCACCCAGGCATATGCCCTGACTGGGAATCGAACTGGCAACCCTTTGGTTCATAGTCTAGTGTTCAATCCACTGAGCCACACCAGGCAGGACCTGGATTTTTAATATCTTGTGAAATTAGAGGCAACAAGATTTACTGATGATTTAGATGTGAGGTGTGAGAGAAAGAGGAGATCCCAATATTTTTGAACAAGAAGGAAAAATCGTATTGCTCTTATTTAAAATCAACAAGTGTCCCTGTCCATTTGGGCTGTTTTGACAAAGCACCATATCCGAGGTGACTTATAAACAACAGAAATTTATTTCTCCCAGTCTAGAGGCTGAACTATTGAACAGAAGCAGAGTGCACAGTTCACACGATGCCCCGCCTGCCTCAGGATCCTGCCTCTTAATTCCATACTAATCTTTATCTTTAAATTTTTAAAAGAGATTTTATTTAAAAACTTTTAAATAATTTAATAATTTAAAAATTATAACCCATTCTAAAACAATAGTCCATTTCTGGTGAGAATTTTCTTTTGGGTTTTAGGCTACCAAATTTTTTGCTATATCCTCACCTAGAAAACAAAACAAAACAAAACACCTAGCTAGCTCTCTGGCCTCTTCTTATAAAAGCATTAAACCTATTCATGAGGCTTCTACCCTTATGATCTAATTACCTTTAAAAGGCCTCCACCTTTCAAAATCATTACATTAGGATTAGGGTTCCAACATAAGAATTTTTAGGGCGATACAAACATTCATTTCCTGACATCAAGTTTCCAAAAATAGCAACTTTTGATGACAGAAATACAAAAAGCTTGATTTGGGCTGAGCATCTAAGAATGTACAGAGACAAAAATTTTTCAATGAAAGATAATCTGTTACATGATTTTACAAGTAAAATATGAGGCTGAGAAACAACCATTGGTTGTTCCAGCCAAGATTGAGGTGTAGGTAGAAATGCTTCACTTTCTCGCACAACCAAAAGAAGAATAACAACCAATTTAAAAACAAAAACAACCAGAACTGCCAGAAAATCAAACTGCATGGCACTCTGACAACTAAGAAGATAAAGAAACATTCATCCTGACTGGTAGAAGGGGCAGAGATGGGCAGCCAGGCAGAGAGGACTTGCAATAAGGCAGGGGACCAACCAGGCTGGGTAGGGCAGTAGTTGGCAGACTGGCTGTTTTCCCGTTTGTGTGTGGATGAGCTTAGAGGAGCCACAGGGAAGTGAGACAGACCATGAAACCCAGGGTTTCAGAGCAAGAAACTAAAGACTCAAAATCTCTGGCTGTAAAATTCTGTGGGGATTGTGAAGGTGGAAGAAACTCCCAGCCTCACAAGAGAGTCCATTAGAGAGACCCAAAGGGTCCTAAAATGTACACAAACCCACCCACCTGGGAATCAGCACCCAAAAATGTACAATCCATTTGTGGATAGTTGGGGGAAGTGATGGAAAGTGGGGTGAAAGCCCAGCAAGCAGCATTGTTCCCTTTCTGGGCCCTCCCCCACAGACAGGTGAATAACTGAATCTCTGCCCCTTACTATATAGCAAGTGTACCAAGAAAAGAAATATGGCCCAGATGAAAGAACGGATCAAAACTCCAGAAAAAGAACTAAGCAATGAGGAGATAGACAACCTATCAGATGCAAAGTTCAAAACACTGGTAATCAGGATGCTCACAGAAGTGATTGAATTAAGTCCCAAATAAAGGATGAAATGAAGGCTGTACAAAATGAAATAAACAAAAATATACAGGGAACTAACATGAAAGGAAGGAAATTGAGACTCAAATAAATAATTTGGAACAAAAGGAAGAAATAAGCATCAAACCAGAACCAAATGAAGAAATGAGAATTCAAAAAAAAAATGAGGAGAGGCTTAGGAACCTCCAGGACAACTTTTAATGCTCCAACATCTGTATCATAGGGGTACCAAGAGGAGAAGAAGAAAAGTAAGAAATTGAAAACTTATTTGAACAAACAATGAAGGAAAACTTCCTCAATCTGGCAAAAGAAATAGACTTCCAGGAAGTCCAAGTAGCTTACAGTCACTAAGAAATTGGATCCAGGAAAAAACACACCAAGGCACATCATAATTAAGTTACCTAAGATTAAAGATAAGGAGAGAATCTTAAAAGCAGCAAGAGGAAAGGAGAGTTAAATACAAAGGAGTGCCCATAAGACTATCAGCTGGTTTCCCAAAAAAAAGCCTTGCAGGCAAGAAGGGGCTGGAAAGAAGTATTCAAAGTCATGAAAGGCAAGGACCTACATCCAAGAGTAGTCTATCCAGCAAACTTACCATTTAGAATGGAAAGGCAGATAAAGTGTTTCCCAGATAAGGTCAAGTTAAAGGTGTTCATCATCACCCAGCCCTTATCCTTTATTATATGAAATGTTAGAGAGACTTATTTAAGAAATAGAAGACCAAAATCTATGAACAGTAAAATGACAACAAACTCAAAACTATCAACAACTGAACCTTTAAAAAAAACCCTCAGCAAACAACTATAACAGGAACAGAATCTCAGAAATGGAGATCATATGGAGGATTATCAGAGGAGAAGGGGAGGAGAAGAATGGGGGGGAAAGGTACCGGGAAAAAGAAGCATAAATGGTAGGTGCAAAATAGATAAGGGGATGGAAAGAATAGTATAGGAAGTGGAGAAGCTAAAGAACTTATATGTATGACCCATGGACATGAACTAAGGGGGGGATGGTGAAGGGTGGGGGTGCAGGGCAGGGGGGATAAAGGGGAGAAAAAAACTGGGGCAACTGTAATAGCATAATTAATAAAATATGCTTAAAAATAACCATTGGATTCATCAGCATGGAGTACATTAATTACCTCAAGAGTTATAATTTCAGTAGAGCATTTGAGAAGGAACACCAGGTGGGATTAAGTTAAATAAATAATGTGAAGGGAGGAACTAAGCATGAACAAAGAAAACTTTTTAAAGATGTTTTACAGAAAAATAAATAAAATTTCTATGACAGTAGATAGAAAAGTGACATATGTTTTTGTTTTGTTCTTAGTTAGATGGGGAAAAAACAGCATTGCTGTTTGCCAATAAGAATTATTTTATTTTTCAGATCACTTCTGTTTAATGTTTAGAGTGATTTGTAATGGCCATGTGATTTTTTTATGAAACTACATAATTTTTGTTTTTCACATTTTGTGCTTATTTAATAGAAAATTTCATTGTATCACAGAGACAATTGTAGTCAATTTAAAAATATACTTTATTTTAACATAAAATACAAATAAGCATTGTTGATGTAAAAAATGTCCAAATCTACAGAAAAATAAGAGTCTGTTCCAGCCAAACTGGCAAAAAATCAAAGAGTGAGATCTACAATACTAGAATAAGAGTTTAGTCGTTTTTCATATATTTGAAATTAAGGAGGGGGCATTAGGAAGATTACATGAAAGTGAGAGAAGTCAAGGAAGAGATCATATCAGAGAATAGTCAAGATTAGTTGCTGACTTGATGGCAGCTCCGTCTTAAAAAGAAGGGTCTGGATAAAGGCATTTCAAATATGTGTTAACTTATTTGCAAAGAAATGATAATCAAACTTGCAAAGTTACTCCTACATATATTAAGATTTTAATTCTTACAACTTCAAATTCTAATGAAAACTAAAAAGTAAGCAATTAACATACTTTAGTTTGACAAACTTATAAAGAAATTTTATAACCTCTAGAAACAGGCTATTTTACTGGCAAATATATTTAAGATATATTATAACCTCTGGAAATATATTTAATAGACATCATAGTCAATTATTAATTGACTCTGTGATTAATCAATCACAGTGGGGTATTTCACTGGTGATATTTTTTATAAAACCCAAGTTAAATAAAGACTAGTCTGTTCTCCTTAAACCAAGAATTAATTAATTTTTATTTACAAAGGATTAATCTTAGAACCCATGAAATTGAAAAGCATTGAGTTAATTTCTGAGAATTTTAAAATACCCAAATCCTTACGAGTATTTGCCTTTAAATTAATTTTTTAAATACCATCCAAAATTATCTTACATTTACAAGTGGTTGGATCCAAATATTTTGTTAGAGACTTTATACAATTTATATTTTTCCTTGACAAGTCAAATTCCAAATGGTCTTTACCCTTTTAAAATAAGGACAACCATTTTTAATACCTCAAAGAATTGGTATGACACCAAATGGCATCATAGGTTGATCCATTTATCTAAATACTCTATTTAAAACTTTGAGAGACCAATGAAATATGCTTTCCTTTCTTTCTGTCTTATTGTGTAGCCAGTTTTTTATAATTTCGTGGGTGAAGGAATAATTTAGAAGTATCAAAGTGTCCTCATCTTGGTCATCTTAGTATTAATAGGTGGAAAACTGTCCACCCTAAGGCTAGGTTGCCTCAGGGGAACAATTTCCCATGTTAATTTTGAGATCTGTAGAGTATGAAAAAACTTGTTGGGAAAACTAGCCTTTACATGCACATCTCCAAAGGAGTCAAATGTGGTATATATCCCTATAGGATTGCTTCATGTCCTAGAAACATTTTTTTATATAGGTAACCCCATGAAGATTCCTAATTACCTAGGAATACCCAAGGAAAGGTCAGCAAGAGTTTATCAAATGCTATCAGAACAAAAACCCTTTCTAAGGTGTGGGCTGCTCTCTTTTAGGGTTAACCCATTCCAAGGTGCCTAAAGACTCTTCTTCCCTTATCTCCCTGCAGCTTCTCCATGGTTACCACATTGGATGACTCCCGGTGCCCGGGAGTCAGTCGGAATTCTGGAATCTGAACAACTGTTGTCACCCCATTGGCTACCTCAGTTGGGGAAGCAAGTGTCTTTTCTTTTTTGGAGGCTAAAGAGACCAGTCTCTCATTTAACCAAAAACAATTTTGTTCAAACACTTAGTAAGCAGTCCAATTAGAAAGGCAAAATTAAAACAGCAATTCATTTTTTTCCTTTTCCTGAATTACCTCAATCCTCATTTTGAGAATTTTTTAAGAACAGCTCAAATAAAGTCATGGCCTGCTGTTTAAAACAAGGAGGTCTGGAATTCCAAGAGAAGACTCATCCTAGTTCAGTGGATGCGAAGTGGGAACACAGTGGGGTATGATGGGCCCACACTTGTACCTAGCTCTGGGTCTGAGTCCGCAGTGTGGTCCTGGGTGGGCTTTTTCAGAATCCTGCTGACTATAGCAAGTAAATGTCTAAATCTGCAGAGACTTTTTATGAGTTTACTTGCACCAAACTGATGACACATGCCAGAGACCAAGATCTAAAATGCTCACTGGCTTTGTGATTCTTAGAAGGGTAGAAAAAAAGATACAGCAATATTCACATCTATAAATACTGGTGATATTTCAGTATTCTGCCATACAGAAACACAGGCTCCTTTGGTATGCAAAATGAAACTTGATCGAGTCACTGAATGAATAAAGCTAATTAAAAAAAAAACACAAGAAAAAAAGCCCAACAAGTATCCTTGCTACATGGACCACATTTTATTTAAATTTGGATTGTAAGCAATAGGGTGAAAGTACACAAAATTACAAATGTGTTGGATGTCAAGAAAACAAGTAATTGTGAATCAGGAACATAATGTGTGATAGAAATTCAATTAGTGAAGAAGACAGGCATGGCCCAGTATAATCATTCTAATTAAAGCATAACAGATTACATTTTCCCTTAAAAAAAAAAGAAGAATCTGGAGATCAAGTAACTTTGTGACACGTTGCTCGATGATTGGATGTAAAGAAGGAGGAAGAAAGATCTGTGGAAGGAACCAACTAACAACAGGCAGCTAAAGTTTGTAGTGAGAAAAACAATAAGAAAATTGATTTTCTAAAGAATGAATAAGAGTGTATTTCTGACAACTTGAAAATGATTCAGATGTTATATTTGTATAAAGTTTATTTATCCTTAAGAATATAAGAAAGAAGGTACATATGATATGTTAAGGCATAATGAAGATCTTAAAGATATAGCTATTACATGAAAGGGAGTCTTAAGAATGCATGCAACATTTAACAATTGAAATATATTCAAGAGTTCTAAAATAAAATATCGATGTCAGCAGTTTAAATTGGTTAGTTAACATGATGTCAAGCAAATCAGCTCCATCTCTTACCACCTGCTGGATTTGCAGTGTCATTTTCCATGTGTATAATGGAGGTTAAAATAGCATCTACATCTTAGACTTGTGGTGTTTCAGTGAGTTAGTGGATATAGTGTTTAGAACATTGTGTGACACTTAAGGAGGATTTGATCGTTGCTAAATAGTATTAATATCATCACTCTTTTAAATTGTTACTTTATAACTGAGGAATCTAAGGTACTGGAGGTCAATTACTCCTTCTATGTGATATCCAGACAGAATTAATTTCACAATTACTTATTATTTACTTGCATTGTTTGATATTCTGTGCTAAATGTTGGGAGAACAGCAGTGTATAGGATAGACACTGTCTTGCTCTCTTTAGGTAAGTCTGACTGGGGACATAATGCAATTAAGTGAGTTAATGTGGAGGAAGCAAATCCCCAAGAGAGCCAAGTGTGGATAACGTTGCTTTAAGAATTAGGTCTTTCCAAGTAGTAATTTCAGAGATTTGTCCTGGTACTTGTAAAGCTAAGGAAGCTTTCATTATCAGGGAGACGTTTCAGTTACTGAGTGTTTTTAATCTAATTATGTCTAAGAAAGTATAATTTGAAAAAGTGGATGGAGTGCAATGAATTATAATAGGAAAATGAAAGTGTTGTGGAGGAAACTAACGGTCAAGAAACTACTCTGGAGAGGATAGGGTACGGAAGACCCCAGAAAAATAATAAGAAAAATATGTTCCTTTAATTAAATATTTTGCCAAACTATTATGAAAATACTATATTAAATTATGCTCATTAAAGCCAGTGATATATTAAGGAAATGAAAATGTTGTATAATAAAACTAAAAAGTTAAGACAACAATAAAATAATTTAAATTAAAAAATTACTGTTAAAAAAACTAAAAAGTTAAGCAGATAAACACGAGCATGGGATAACTGTTTAGGTGCATTTGACAAAAATAGGAAAAATGTAAAAAGATAAAAAAATGATGGAATGAAAAGTGTAATTGGGTTTCAGGACTAAATAATGCTTTATCCTTTTTCCATACACTCCAATGTTATTAGGGTTCCTACATGACATTCATGGTAAAATAGAACTGTTCTTTTTAGCCATCGTTCTCACCACTCCACAAACGAAAGTGCTGGAGAAATGACAGAGAAAATAAGATGAATCAACTCATGGAATTAAAAGAATTAAGGTCTTGGACATAAGTACAGTAGAAATTGAAAAAATTATCCCATTTTAAGAGAAATTTCTACCTTGACCCATACTGTCATTAAGCACCATATTTATTGGGCAGAACATTTTTTCTCTTCATTCCTTCTCCTACACCCCACTTCATGAGAATGGAGAATAGTGCACTAGTAAACTGCAAAACAATCTGGGAGGTGATTTCAAAATTCAAAAATCAATAGCTGGTCTACTTAAAACTCTCCCTTAAAAAATGTAGCAAAAAGCTAAATGTTATGTGTCAAGAGTATGCCCACTTCAGACATTATTGTTGCAGTCCTTTAAGTTAACCATTACTGTCCTGGTGTTGAGATAACTTATTCATTGCGCTCTTACCTCCCTTTCCAGCAGAATTTGTCTATGGATTTTTAACTGGGGCCAAACTTTTTGATGCCTTCCTCTTTCAGGTAAATTCTTATTTCTTTTCCCCAGACTTAACTGCTCATCTTTTGCTTCCCATAATCGATCACTGAATATCTAAGCAATCCCAGTCTGTATAACTCCCCAAATAAGCATAGTATTTTTCTGAGAGTTCAGTACTCTTCAGAACTATAAAAGTATTTCAAAATCTGTATTTCACAGGCTCCTACTTACTTTTGTCTCCATTAAAATAATTGTGTGTTTCAAGGTATGAAAGTAGAATAAAAAGGTCTTTTAACACCATCTATAAATCTATTTTCTTTTACATTCGAATCCTAAAAACAGGGTCACAATATACCTTATATAACCTTGAAGAGATGATTTAAGGAAGAACTACAACCGAAGACCAATTACCTGATTCCTATGTGAGTCATCCTGCCCTCTTCAGTGACTGTTTATTAACTTTAATGTCTAGTGTTGGGGTATACCTTTGAGTATTCTACGTGGTGGCTAGAACAGTTTGTCACTTTTAAAATAATATTTGTAATTGTTATTATTGTTAGTTCCCTGTGTCTGTGTGAAACTATTCTCAGCTTGATGATATGGCAACTATTTCATTTGTAACTTTTATATCTCGCCTTCAAAAAAAACAGGACATTTTAAACACTTGTGGCCATTAATAAAACTCTGTGTGTATATATACAGGGAAAGAGAGAGAGAGAGAGAGAGAGCAAGAGAAGGGAGTTTAATCTAGGTGTTAACCCTAGGGTCTTGGAAAAGTTCCCATTTGAGTAATTGAATTTTTATTAACTCGCTTCCTCTTGCAGGTATTCACCATGGAATCAGGTATTCTCAATTTAATGCAATACGTTGTTCTGTCTTTTTTATTCTAGCTGTTAAGCTGTTGCTGTTTTCTTCCTGTGGTTACTACATTTTATCAATGAATAAAGCATTAATGGGTAAATTAAATCATTGTATTTTAATAAATGTACTTTGGAATCCTCTTTTGTTTTAAAGCAGATAATGGGAAAAAAGATGATAGCAACATAGGTGGGGAAAAGCCAAGATATTTGGGGGTTCCTATTGTTTAAAATATTCTATATTTTATTTTAGTATCATCTTGTAATTCTGTAGAACTTTGTTCCAGAAAATAATGGAAGTGAATTGTTTCACTCTTGTATAGGGTGATTCATTTAGGGAGTCTGTGGGAAACAATAGAATAGACTTTTTAAAAAAGAAGAAGATAGATATGGCTGTTGGTTTTTTGTCCTCTGAATAATGACTGGTGACAACACAGATGTTAAACACAAAATATTACAGGGACTAATTCATAGTGCTTTAGTTTGCATCCAAGGTCATGTGCAGTGCAAACAATAACTTACAGCCAGGCCATCTATAGTGGCAATTAAGGACCACCTAGGGTGGGGGTGAAGCTGAAGGTGGCTACAACCCTAGGAGGTCGGCAGTCACTTCAGTGTACCTTCTTGGAATGCCTTCTTGTTTACATAAATTAAACAAAAGTGAATTTTCTCCCCTTTAGGGGACAAACAATCCATGGCTCAGATCCTGCAGCCTAAGCATTTCCTCCCTTAGAATTGCAACTGAATCTCCACTAAACAGCAATTACATTTTAATAGTATTAATAACAGTCATGATTTTAACAGTCTGAAGCTTTCTGCATTTTACTGATGTCTTTTGTTGCAATTTTGTCTAATAGTGCGCCCAAGGTAGCAAAACATATTAATTAGAACATTTGCCAAACAGCAAGGAATCTGGAGTTTCAATGCTACCCACCAAAACATAAAAATGGTTGCATGAAATACCATTTCTGGCCAGCAAAACTAGGGGTATCCTAAAGATAAGAGCTGGGCATTCTCCTAATCTTACTGTTCTGCCTCAAAGCTGAGATGACTGGATCAATGTGGCATAACTAGTGTCAGATTGGAAAAATTAAAGCTGGCAGTCTCTTATAGAGTCCCTTGAAGCCTAAGCTTACTCTTTACAGAAAGTATAAATATACAAAAAACCTGAGTATTTTTAGTTTAATGCCAGGTTGCACTTTGGGAAGAATTCTTTAAATCTAATCTTAATTAGATTTCTTAACACCTTTCATTTTTCTTTTAATTAACTCAGTAAACCTATTTATATAATGATGATAAAGTAACTGACCTGGCCAGTGTGACTCATCTGGTGGGAGCATCATCCCAAACTAAAAGTTGTGGGTTCTACTCCTGGTCAGAGCACATACCTAAATTGCGGGTTCATCTCCGGTCCAGACATGCACAATCCCAGTCCAGGCGCATGCCATCCCCAGTTCCGGCATGTCTGGGTGGCAACCAATCCATGCTGATGCTTCTCTCTCACGTCCATGTTATTCATCTCCCTTTTTCCCCTCTCTAAAGGTAATGAAAAAATGTCCTTGGATGTGGATTAAAAAAAAAGTAACTAAAACTCAATGAGTGCTTAGTATATTCTAAGCATGAAATCAAAAACTTAAAAAGATTCATTTCTTCTAAACTTTATACCAACCCTTTTCTAGGGTCCATCATTACCTTTATTTTTTTCCTTTTCTTTTTTTTAAATTACAGACACTGAAGCTTAGGGAGGTTATTTGTTGAAGGTAATACTAGTAAATAATAAATCAAGGTTTTTAACTTACGTTCCTCTACCTTCATAATCCCTATTTGATATTATAATGCCTCTCTTGTGTGACTTTTTTTTAAAGATCTTATTTATTTATTTAGAGAGAGGGGAAGGGAGGGAGAGAAACATCAATGTGTGGTTGTCTCTTACATGGCCCGCATTGGGGACCTGGTCTGCAACCCAGGCATGTGCCCTGACTGGGAATCAAACTGACCGACCCTTTGGTTCACAGCCCGAGCTCAATCCACTGAGCTACGCCAGCCAGGGCTCTTGTGTGACTTTTTTAGGGGGCGAGAAGGTATTTGCTTTATTTTGTTTTTGTAAAACATATGCTTCAATGTCCAGACTCTAAAATCTACAAGGATAAGACTTGTTTCTATCGACTTCCTTGTTTTGTAAATAAGCCTGGTGCTTGGTGCATGGAAAAAGATTGATAGACCTTTTTGAGTAAATGAATGAGTATGGGTAAATGTGATTTGTAATCCAGATTGCCATATGGCTTTTGTTTTCTGGTTTAGTTTGATTAGGCTGTCTGGGTTCCTCAGTCATAAAGGAAGCATACAGAAATTTGAGCAAGTACTGGTACTCCATATTCTTACTAATGTTAATTTTCCTCTCAGTTTGTGTGTTTATACACATGCATAATGTCATATTCTGTGTCGGTTCTACAAAGGAATTTAAATAATTACAACTCTTGCTAGTCTTTCTCTATGGTGCTAGTGCATGCCTATGCACTTGTGTTTGCTGGGAAGAAAATATGAGTTATGAAGAATGGTTTTGGGTGCTTCATTGTTACTGTTATACCATATCTGATCTAATTCAACTGAGGATATTATTGTACAAAATCATCAAACTATTAGAAAGAGGTGATATTCTACTGAAAATATGAAAAACTATGAATATGCATATTTATATACATGATGAAATGGTCAGATGAATAATAGAGTTGGAATAACTTATCCAAGAAAAACTTAGAAAAATCCAGGAAATAGAGGAATGGTGATTAATTGTGGAAAGCAAGGGCTTTTCTAAATGGTACAATAAATTCTTAGGACATGCTATCATTCAAGAGTCAACCCTTTCAAATCTAACCATGAGAGTCATCTGAAGAACATTTTTTAAATTGTTATTGTGTTGTAGTTGTCCCAATTTATCCCCCTTTACCTTTTTCCACCCAGCCTAACCCCCCACTCCTCCAGAAAATCCCCACACTGGTTTCCATGTCCATGGGTCATTCATACATTTTCTTTGACTACTTCCTTCCCCTTCTTTCCATTATTTCCCCCTCCCCTATCACTTCTCAGTGCTGTCAGTCTGTTCTGTGTTTCCATGTCTCTGGTCCTATTTTGTCTGATTATTTTGTTCATTAGATTTCTCTTATAAGTAGGTGAGATCATATGGTATTTGTCTTTCACCAACTGGCTTATTTCACTTAGCATAATATTCTTCAGTTCCATTCATGCTCTTGCAAAAGGTAGGCAATTCTTCTTTTGTTCTGCTGTCTAGTATTCCATTGTGTAAATGTACCAAAGTTTTTGGCCAGCTCACTTACCGATGGGCACCTAGACTATTTCCAGCACTTAGCTATTGTAAATGGCACTGCTATGAACATAGGGGTGCCTAAGTTCTTTGGAATTGGTGTTTTAGGATTCTTAGGGTATATTTCCAACAGTGGAATTGCCAGGTCAAAAGGCAATTCCATTTTTAGTTTTTTGAGGAAAATCCATACTGTTTTCCACAGTGTCTGCCCAAATCTGCATTCCCACCAACAATACCCTAGGGCTCCCTTTTCTCTACAAACTTGCCAGGACTTGTTTGTTGATTTATTAATGATCGTCATTCTGACAGGTGTGAGGTGGTATATCATTGTGGTTTTAATTTGCATCTCTCTGATGGCTAGTGATGTTGAGCATTTTTTCTTGTCTATGGGCCCTCTATGTACTCCTTGGAGATATGTCTATTCAGGTCCTTCTCCCATTTTTAATTGGATTATTTGTCTTCCTAGCATTGAGTCATATGAGTTCTTCATATACTTTGAAGATTAAACCCTTGTCTGATGTATCATTTGCAAATATGTTCTCCCACATAGGTGGTTCCCCTTTCATTTTGATGTTGGTTTCTTTAGCCACACAGAAGCTTTCTAATTTGATGCAGTCCTATTTGTTTACTTTTCCTTTATTTCCCTTGCCCTAAGAGATGTATTGGTAAAAGTATTGCTACATGGGATATCTGAAATTTTACTGCTTATATTTTCCCTTTGGCCTTTTATGATGTGACATCTTAAAGGTTTTTTTTTCCATTTTGAGTTTGTTCTAGTGTATGGTGTAAGTTGATGGCCTAGTTTCTTTCTTTTTTTTCTTTTTGCATGTACCAGTCCAGTTCCAACACCATTTATTGAAAAGACTATTTTCACTCCATTCTATGCTCATGCTCCCCTTGTCAAATATTAATTGATGATAGAAATGTGGGTTCACTTTGGGGCTCTCTATCCTATTCTGTTGATTTATGTGTCCTTATGTCAGTTCCAGATTGTTTTGATTATAGCAGCTTTGTAGTATAGTTTGATATATGGCATTGTGATCCCTCCAACTTTGTACTTCTTTCTCAAGATTGCTAAGGCTATTCAGGATCTTTTTGGATTCCATATAAATTTTTGAAATGTTTGTTCTATGTCTGTGAAATATGTCATGAGTACTTTAATAGGGATTGCATTGAATCTAAAGATTGTTTTGGACAGTATGGACATTTTAATGATGTTAATTCTTCCCATCCATTAACACAGTATATGCTTCCATTTATTTGTATATTCCTCATTTCCTTTCTTCAGTGTTCTATAGTTTTCCAAGTACATGTATTTTACCACCTTGGTTAAATTTATTCCTAGGTACTTTATTTTTCTTATTGCTAGAGTAAATGGGAAGCTCTTGTTAAAACAAAATCTAGGACCCATACACTAAGGATTCTGATTCCATCTGAGTGGGAATTGAGAATTTGCATTTCTAACAGGTTCCCAAGGGATGCTACAAGACTATATTTTAACACTTAGCTAGAGTATATTAAAGAGATTGTAGGTCAGAACTCAAGAGAAAAGTCATAGTGATTCCTCTGCTTCTCTGTCACTTGGTCCCTCAGGCTTAGTGGATCAAACACCTGGTGCTGGATGACAGTTAATTGGTGTGATATGCTTGTGTATCCCTCTTGAAGGGAAATGCAGAACAATTTTCTTAAAGAACATCTTTGTCTTATTCTTTTCCTTGGTTTTGGATAGGAATGTCCATTTTGGCCCTCATAGAGTTTGATTCAATCATGCTATCATAATTTTCTCCTGTAACTGTAGTACTTGTGTTCCATTCTTCTTAGGTTGTTAGTCTACAGTGGTTGGTGATTAATATCATGGTTGGAGAAGCTCTTTCTAGCTTTTTTAGCTTCTTGACATTGAGCAAGTTGCTTCATTTCTCCTTTCCCTTAATAATTAGATAGGGAGAATAATTGTATTTATCCCATGGTATTATTGTTTAATGTATATTGAGCATAACACAAATTGAGAAAATGACTATTGAGTCTTTTTATTTATTTTTGCTTTTCATGATGGTTGCTTTTGCTAAACCTTGGGCTCAGCTAATCATGATACCCTCTTTGATTTTCCAGGCTTTCTTATTTTTGCCTTTGTAAATTATATTATCAGGAATCTCAGGCCTAAATAACATTTCAGTCCATGGCCAAGTATGTTTTGTATTTGAATTGTGAAAGTTCTATTTCAGTCCCTCACTAGAACATAACTTACAGTTAAAGATTAAAATTAAAACAAAAGCAAACAAGAATGATGTCTCCATAGTGATTCAATCTAGATAGGGTAAAAGGGGAGGATGTGGTTCCCATAATTTCCTTTGTATGACAATTTCATAGGATTTACTTCTTAGCATTGCTACTACTGATGTTGAGTCCCACACTTGACAGGAAGCTCTTCGATGAAAAAAATCTCTAATTTATTTAGGTGCTAAATCTCTATTCACAATGTCAAATCAAACTCTATCCTTAAAACAACTTGTAC
>PVKM010021199.1:0-22721 GCA_004027735.1 Carollia perspicillata
CTCTAAAAGGTTAGTATGGGAGTTAATTGTGGTTCTTTTCTGTTGCTCATTTATCATGGGCACTGAGTTTCCCTATACTTTTAGAATAGAGTATGGGCTGGGAAAGGTATTTCTAGAAACATCATTCTAGAGTTTTCTCTACTGCTGGATTTACAATAGGAAAGAAATTATACTTTCTCATAACTGCCTTCTGTACTCACTTTTTTTGCTTTTATGTGAGCATACTATTCCCTTCCCTGTAGTATAACTTTCCTATACTGTTTTGGTTTTCCTCCAAGTGTTTTCTAGTGATTGGGAAGAGGTTTCCTTGAAACAGAGTTTACATTTGCTGATTGTTGGAGTTTATGTGTATAGCCCTCTGACACCCTTAGACTTTACCACATCACCGTGCTCTGCCCTCCCATGAGCATTTTGTCCTAATGGAGCAGATGCCATTTGTAAGATGGCCCAATGCACTTTCAAATGTTGGTTGTACTGTTTGCACGGATGTTACAAACACAGTTAGTTGCCTTCCTCTTGCTCCCCCCCACATTGTTACCAATACCACATACGTCACGTAAACTATCAGTGGTTTTGTGTTACCATTAAAACTTTCTCTCATTTTTGTTGAAGGAGTTATCTATGTATTTTTGCTTTACTTAGCCTAGTGTATTTGGCTTATAAACTAGGGAAGTCAGGAAGATTCATAAGCATGATCATGCTAATTACTTTCTGATCACATGTGTTCCGAGCAAGTTGGGTTTATCTGAGGGAAGTTGTATGTTTGTTAATATACAACTATCACTGGTTGACATTCTTAGAAGATAAAAGTTAAATTCTTTAGTAAGATGGATATTATCTATAATACATTATCAAATTCTATGTAACAAAGAAACATTGAAAGCGTTTCCTTTGGGAAGGAAAAAGATGAGAATGTCTACTAACTCTGCATGAGCACTGATCTGCAGGTCACAGACACTAATAGAATGAGAAAAAGGAGACAACCTTACCTGAACAACAATAAAAAAAGAAAAAATAGTAAAAATAGTTTCTTTTCCATATGATTTGATAAACAAAAATTGAAATGGGCATTCAAATAACAGGCAATAACTAAGACAATATTGACAATAAATGAGTTGAAGGTTACATGGCCTTGCTCAAAAATAAAGAGGGACTAATACTAAAGGGATAATAGGGTAAGAGTTAATTTATTCACAGAAGAATGGGTTAATGGGTTAGTCAAAGAAAATAGCACAGAAGTAAATAAAAAGACATTCAGTTTCTGTTAGGGAAGACATTTCAAATCAGTGGGGAAAGGAGGGATTTCATATTTAATTATGAAAAGTAAAACTGTAAAATTCTAAAGAAAAGTAAAAAAAGTACCATTCTGATTTTGCTATAGGAAAAGATTTCATAAACAAGGCACACACACACACAAACACAGAGTATAAAGAAAATTCAATCAACCTGACTGTGCTAAGATTGAGAACATCCACTTATCAAAAGGTGAATCAAGTAAAAAGATCAGATTTAGAAAAATATTTGCAATGAATATTGTTCAGATTAATTTAAAATATAAAGAATTTTCAAAAATCAATAAAGGTGAACAACCCAACAAAATATCAAGATGACACAGATGAGAATTTTTTTTGGTACCAATAGAAGATTAAAAGCCTTAAGCAGTAATTAATCAAACTTTATTGTTATTTTAATAATTAACTATATAGTTAATTAGTTTTCCTAAACAGGTTAAAATTCCCATTCTAAATTTAACATCACATTAATTTTTTAAAAAATATCAGAAGTTCTGACATTTAACACTTTTCGAAGGGGAAAAATATTACCTTTTTACTTTCCAGCTCAATATAAAATATTATACTATGAATTGTGAGAATTTTCTATCCAAGTCAAATGTCCACTGTTAAGAGCACAGCAAGGTATTACTAGGCAGTATCTCTAAATTTCATATGTAACTAATTAGTCAAGGAGGAGGTTACAGTTTGTAATGTAGTGTAATAAAATTAGTAGTCACTGATAATTCATAATGTAGGTAAAGCGGTATACTCAGTTTAATTGTATCTTTTCATTTCTCCCCAAAGAAGAGAAAATGTGAACTTTGATAGTCTGTTTGCAGCTTACTGTGTGTCATAAATTATATAAAAAATTTGGAATTTGGCAAATTATTTGCGCAGAATTCACTGTAGTCATAACACAAATTTTTCAGTTACACTGAAAAAATTTAAAAAATGAATAAATTGATCAAGGATAAGTTTTGGTGAGGAAAGTCTAACATAATTGACCTTACTAAACTAATTGAGGACACTGTACGTAATTCACTTCAATATATTAATATGAATCTAGAGGTGAAAAATATTAACTGTATCTTGCCATATGCTTGCAATTATTTTGGTACATTCTAATTGTTTTCAAATGCATGATGATTCCAAAAAACACACAAAATAATACCCAAATCCATGCATCAGTATCACTAATAGATAAAACAGAATGTCACTTTGGATCCTCACCTTGACTTCAGCTGGGTCTCTATCATGTATCAAATGTCTCTGCAGTGTGCAACAAGCAGAACCCTGCACCAGCTGCGGACTGAATCCAGAGCTCTTCTTTACCACACCAAGAGCAAAGCCTTAGGCAAAACCTAACACGTCTGCTGCATCTTGAAGTTTAGCATGTCATTTCTCTGGAGTTCCCTCCAGGATGATTTGGTTTCTTCACTCCACCACATGGTGTAAATTTTAGGCAATTTCTTCTGGTTGCTCTGAAAATCAATTACAACTTTTCTATGCTTTCTAGATTGTTTCCTTCCATTGATTTTTTTTTTCTGCCAGCACTTGCTTTCCAAGCTCCCATGTCCGTATTCTTTGCGTTTAAATGAGAGGCACGTAAGTGCCCAGGAGAAGTCAAAAACTAAAATTGCATAGTCTTGGTTCTTAATCCAAATTTTAAAGATTTTATATGCTCAATCTTGCAGTACAGTTCCGTGAATTGATGGGTAAATGGGGGAAAAATTGGCCTCTTAGTGCTTTCATTGTACTTAGTAAAGCAACAATACTCTTAATATCATTAATTAATTCCTCTTTTAAAGTTTAGAATTTAATGATTTAACCTGGACTTTTCACCTTTGTCACTTCATGTACTTGAAAAGATGATAGATTAATAATGCTGACCTATTTAGCATTCTTTAATTTAATTTGCAGTTAAATGTAATCAGCTTTTGTGAACTGGTTATCATTTGCATAATTGTCCGAGTACTCAAAACTACATTTTAGCATTCATCTTCTGTATTGATCAGTGGTCAACTTTTCTGTTAATGCCTTGATATTCTCCCTTCTTTTGTCAACTTTCTGTAAATATATTTTTTGCTAATGAATTCCTTCGACTGGAAAGAAAACCGTTTTCTGACATGTACACTGAAAAACAGTCAGTTAGTATTTGGTAGAGTCTGGGTTTGGAATGCTGAAAAGAGTACTGTTTTCTTGTCCATTAGTTCTGGTTCTGCCTAAATTATAGTCCTTCATATGATGGCTGTAAAGAACATACACTTCAGGTGTTTAATATGCATGTACATTGGTTTGCTTCATGGTATGTCCCCCTACTAAATCAACCCACTCTCACATCCACATCCTTCCTACAGGGTGGACGGCAGAAATCATGCAGTGCATTTGCTAGAAGTTACTGTCTTCTCTCCCAACAGCTCAACCAACCAGGCAAATTGCTACCAAGGTGTTTTGATTTTATTCTAATTGTTTCTAAATATCTTTCAATTTTTGACATCCTTATGGATAACACTCACTGTCTTGAGTGTGTGTGTGTGTGTGTGTGTGTGTGTGTGTGTGTATGTAACAGCTGGGTATAGCTCTAGGTACACAAAATCATCAGTGATCACTTATTACTGTCCAAACAAAAATGTCTGTTTTGTTAGATTTTTATTTCTTCTCATAGATTCAAATTCAGTCCTGTGGTTAAACTCTTAGGCTGGCCTCATTGGTACCATGTTGATCATAGCCTATCCATGCGCTTCTATTTTCACTTCCTGTTAGGATGCTAATTCCCATGATGCTCATCAGCTGCCTAGGCTTCCCCATTGGTTTTAGTGTAGGTTCCCCACTGTCACTCCCACCCTTCAGCAGTCCTGTTCATGCAGCGGCCCAAACAGTCGTTCAGAAATGTCCATCTGATCTTGTTAGGTGTCCGTTCAAATCTAGCTCCTGCTGTTCTTCCTCATAGAGTTGTCCTTCTCCTTCACACATTTCCTGCTAATCCACTTCAAGATGTACTCTCATCTGCGCCTGTGCTTGTGGAGCATGTTTGTATGTCCCACAACTAGACTGTAAGCGATGCGAGGGCAAAAGGCTCTTCTTGATGATGTATCCTCAGCAACCAACAGCTAGCTGCAGGTGCTCAATAATACCAGCAAATGAATTCACTGGGCAAGCTATTCTTAATCTCCACTACCAGCAAAGTTTTAGCACAATGAAAGTTTTCTAAAACTTTGGGTAAATAACGTGAATCCATTTATTGAAACTCATTAGTCAATAGTTCCAGGAAGTTCAATGTAATATTAGTTTCCCATTTCATTCTCACTCCCCCTGAGGCCAATTCCCAAGAAAGTACATTCAATAATCATTCCAGACGCCTAAAATTGGTGGCTGTGGGTGGTCTGCAAGGTCTTGCTGTGCACTGTAGCCTGACTTCCCTGGGATCCTGGTGCCAGTTTCACCCAGGAGCTATTTTTGGTGTGAGGTATTTCAGAACTAGTTCATATGAAGTGTTCAATGTCTGGTGTTGAGTTGAAGTTTACTTCTCCTCATTGATGCATCTATTTTTGAAGCTCTCTCCCTAAAGCATCTATAGCAACATAGGAATAAATACATTCACAATTAGCAATTCCTAACAAATGCTAGTTTTCCTTGTCTTTCACAAAAGAATAACAACTGCACTTAAAAATAACAGTTAATTTGCCACTGACACTTTCATTCATCAGGGTAAGATTGATGATGCTAAGGTATTCAGAAGGAAAGATTTTTAAAGTTTAATATTTTAACTGCAAATCAGACCTATGTATAAAATTAAAAATTAAAGAAATTTAAAAAATTACAAGGACATTATCTCCTAAAGCAAGTTAAAATTGTGCCATACATATACAGCACACAGTAGAGGTAATTGAGCTACTGATAAAATAATTGTAAATGATAAAATTATTGGAATATTTGCCTTTTGAAATTATTTATGCTTTATAATGATGGTATTAAATTAAGTCATTTAATACTGTGAATGAAAACCCTCTCATTGTCTAAACTATTACTGTGTGTCCTTGAATGTTTTAAGCATATTTGGACCATCAGGTTATTCTTTTGTTGTTATTAAAGGGTGAAGTACATTTTGTCTTAAATATCATATTCTAGTCTTTATGTTACAGGACAAGATAGGGATGTGCTTTTAAAAAGTGAGAGTGGCTCATTAATCTTACACCCTAAAATCTATGACCCAGCTTTATTTCTTTTCTCACTGATTCCAGCCAGGCATTCTTAAACAGAATTCACCCTGTATTCTACCTTTTCACCCATAAAACTTCATTTCCCTTATCTATGTAGCTCCATAGAAAGACACTTGGCTTTGTAGGCTGGTAGCTGCAGTTCAAATCCAAGCTCTGGCATACTCTGTGTTCCCTTGGAAACCTGCTGTAAGCTGTGTGTATTTCTGCTTCCTGTTCTTTAATTGGGATACTGCTGTCTACCCAGGGGGCTGTTGTGAGGTTGACATGATGGTGCATATAAATCAACTAATGCCAAAGCTTTCATCGTAAATAGATAGCAATTGATTTTGCTGCATGTTTTAGGTGAAAACATTATTCACACTATCATGGAGAGTTTATACAATGCACTCTGAGAACTAAACCAAGTTTCTGCTTTTACTCCATGTTGAGACTTTCAAAACAGACAAGTCAACCCCATTTTAAATCAATGTGGCTTATTACTCTGGTCTGTGATATTACACCTAGTTAGTGACCTCCATCTTTAAACCTCCAGCATTTCTCTCCTTTAAAATGTTTTTGCTGTTCTCCTATTCTATACTTTACAGTTAATAGGACTATATATACAAAATAATACTTTCTCCATACCAGCTGCCTGAGTGTGCAATATCTGATACCATAATACTAGGCATTCACTTTCACATATACACTTTGAATTATTCACAATTTAAATTCAAAGACAAATAAGAACACATCTTAATTATTTCAAAGTGGAAGAAAAATGTAGTTTTATTCACAGTACGATTTTGTTTCTTCCCATGAAACAGAGAGTAAGAGTAAAATGAAAGGAGTCCATCATAAAATGAAAAGAAATTGCTTATAATAATGCTTGGCTTTTAAATCTAGGGAAATAGCAATGAAAAATTGCAGTAATCAAATTTGGCCTGAATAGAGCTCTGCATAATTAGTACATTACACATAATGATAATGATCTTGTATTTTATTTAATTTTATTTATTTATTTATAAATGACTACCATATTGCACCTGGATACTTTGCAATAATTAAAATAATTTAAAAAGTACAAAATGAGCCTTGAATTAAAAATACTCACCAATTTCCCAGACTGATAAAATAAACTCAACTAATTAAAAGCCAGGACTCATTTTCAGCTTGTACTGGGCTAGGAATCCTGGCATATCAGTTCCTTTCTAAATTAGACCGATATCCACATACAAACAGGTTTTATTAATAAATCGACTTATAGAGCAAAAAAAGTCTAAGTGGCATCAAATTTTAGCTGTGATAATACAATTATAGAAAAAATAATGATAAAGATGTATATTCTTGAGGGGTTGTTTTTCATAACTTAATTAAGTGTATATTCAGGCCTTGCTGTCTACAAGGCAACGTCCCCTGGAATACAGCGGTATTCTTCATCGGTGTGTTTTTTCTGTCTTCAGCATACTTAAGCTCTTGTAAGAAAGAGAGTATATTTTAAAAATATCGCATGTCAGAATAACATGCAATATTAGAAAAACTACAAAATGAAAGCACATATATAAGAGCAAAACATTGGTTAGATAAAGAAAACACTAAATGTTTGCATTTCTTTTTTTTAAAGTAAATTTTACATAATAGCTAGGATTCTAATGTCTATACACTGTCAGAAACAATGGTTTAAAATTGGGCAGAAGGGAGAAATTACAATTTCTAACACTAGACATGTAAACTAGGATGATTTTTATACTCTGCAGATAATATGCTGTAAAAATATACAGTAGGAAAAAACTGTAACTCATCTTGAGATGGTGGTCCCTTTCTTTTGTATCATGTCCTATACTTAACATTTTATACTCAGATACATTTTTCAAATCTGATCTTTTATCTCTGGCTGAGCACGTAGGCACAGTAGGGTCAGGTACAGATTCCTGAGATCAGTGCTTCTTAGAGGGAGATCACAGGTATCTTCTGAAGCAGGAGGGCTGTAAAATGTTTTGTGTGATAAAGAACACGTATCAAGGCTCTTATGACAGAAGCACCATTGGATACATTGGATGGGAAAAGCAATTCATATGCTACTTGATGAAGTACCCAAATGTGAAAGGGAACTCAAAACGTCCATCCCAGTAATGACTTCCTTAATTGTCCTAAAATTATTTTGTGATGCCAAGTCTAATTGGCCTCAACATTGAGTTGGGAAGTCTTCATCTTCTTTTATTTTTCAAAGGGAAAATAATGAGTATTGACTTTTAAGATGTTTCTAGATAATACTGCAGTGAAGGCATCTGGGTTTGGGCTTTTCCATGTCTTTTTTAAAGCCACCAGTTCCTTTACTGGCTGCAGGTCTATTAAGAGGCTGTATCTTTTCTTGGGTCAGTATCATTTGGCTTTTTTCCATTACATTTATGTTATAGACATTATTAATGTGCAATGGTTCATCATATTTTTAATCCCATTTATTTTTGTAAGGTCAGTAATAATGTCTCCTTTTCTCATGCTAGTAATTTGAGTGTTCTATATTTTTTCCTTAGTAAATGGAACTAAAAGTGTGTTATTTGTTTATCTTTTCAAAGAATTAGCTTTTAGCTTCATTGATTTTTCTCCACTGCTATTCTATTCTTTATTTCAGTAATTTCCACATGAATTTTAACACTTCCTTTTCCATTTGTTTGCTTGAGGTTTAGTTAGCTCTTTTTTTTTCTATTTTCTTGAGATTAGATTATTAATTTAATATGTCATTTTTTAAATATAAGCATATCTTGCTATAAATTTCACTGTAAGCATGACTTTAGCTGCATCCCTTAGTTTGGGTATATGGTTTCATCATTTTCATTAATCTTAGTTTTATTTTCATTTCCATTTTGATTTCTTTTTTGACCTATTTTTACTTAAAAAATGCTTTTTTAAAAATTTTAATGTTTTTTGAGATTTCTAAATGCCTTTCTGGTATTGATCTTTAATTTCATTCCCTATAGTCAGAGAATATATTTTGTTTTATCTTTATCCTTTAAAATTCATTGAGGTTCATTTAAGGCATAGCATTTTGCCTTTCTGGTGAATCTTCTCCATCAAGTTGAGAATGTTTTTCCTGTTGCTGAGTAGTGTGTTTTGTAGAAGTCTCTTAGTTTTTGGTGGATTATGATTGTGTTAAAATCTTCTGTTTTCCTGCCGAACTTCTACCTGAATATTCTATCCATTTTTGAAAGTGGAAGTGTGGAATGTTCCAACTACTGCTGTTGAGCTGTCTATTTCTCCCTTCATCCGTTAGCTTTGCTTGCTGTATTCGTTTGCTCTGTTGCCTGCTTCTATCCCTGTATATGAATCACTCTTCTTATTTGTTAAATGTCTCAGGATATTTTGTTGGACATATTAGATAATATATTGTTCTAACTCCTGGAACCGTCATCCTCAGGGACTTGTTATTCTTATTTGCTTGCCTATTTTTTAGTTTCTGTCTAAATTACTAGTGAGATTTCTCTATCCCATCATTCCCCTGGAACACCGAGCCTCTGATGTTGCCCCTCTGGGGTTGCAGCCTAGGATATGCCCACAATCGCCCCAGGAAGACATGACTTTTTTACCGTGACTTTCTTTTCCTGACCAAAACCATTTGTTAAACGCCACATATTGGGGGCTGATTGCTTTATTGCTTTGCTCAATGCTTTGGGGGCGCAAATTACTTTTCAAACAAGTCCAATCAAACTCAGGCTCCTTTGAAGAAATAGTTCATTGTAGGAGACCATTCTGCGTGGTGTGGGCCTAGCCCCCAGTGGCAAACATTTACTGCAAAGGAACTTCCTAAAATCCCTGCTAAACTTTCCAAGGACCAGTGTAACTGGTTCAACCACTTTTGCCTTTTCATTTGCAAATATCCCTCTTCTGTGATGTGACTAGTGGCATTGGCTCCTTTGTTTTCTGTAAAAGGTAACTACCTAAAGCAACCTCTGCGTAGTAAATGAGGACCGGCATGTAATGTGTCCAGAAACCCAATAAAGGCTGGTCACTGCAAGGGCCTCGGCTTTAGCTCCCCTTGAGCGAAAAAACCATGCTGTCCCTTTTCCTCCACACAGCTCAGTAGTCCATGTGAATGTCTCTCCCCCATCCACAGTGTGGTAGACCCCACGAGCTGGGGTCCGCATCAGTTCCTAAGATGAAATTTTGGTATTTGTTCTTCGTCGTCATCCCAGCCCCTCCATCCCTGTATTTGTCCTGCAAACTAGTTGCTTATAGGCTAGTCTATATCATCAATACATCTATCAGCTTCCTCTCAATTGCCTTTCACCACAACTTCCTCTATCTTTGAGATGACTCTTAAGTTTGAACTGCTTCTCCTGCTGTTATAAATGAAGCTACTTCCTTTGGGAAAAAAATTAAGCTCTCTGTTTCATGGCCTATTTCTCTCCCCAGACAAACTCCTGCAGACTAGCTACAGCTCAGGAGCTAGGGGCAGACTACTTCTTTCTGAGTAACACCTGCATTCTAGAAACTGAGTGCTAGGTGGGCGGGCAGTTGCCTTAGATCTTCCTCTTTTCTGACTCGTGGCATGGAACCAACACCTTATAGGTCAGGAATTTAGACAAGTGACATTGAGAGCATAGTTGATATAGACCTACTCAGTAACTGGCTTGGATGTGTGAAGCCCAAAGACACCAGGGACATTATAATGCCAATGAGAATATACCTCTTCAGCCACTCACTGGTCTGTAGCATACCAAATGATAGTCACTAACATAGGTACAGTGTTTACTCATTCTAAAATTGTAAGTCCTACTATTTCTATTTGTCCCTTTTGAATTATATAGGACTGCATTACTGTCATTATACAAATGAGGGAAATGAAATTGAGAGATTGAAATTGTTTTGCTTATTGAGTGAGTGAAATTATTTTACCAATCCCAAGATTGGTAAATGATGGAGCCAGAATTCAAACATAAACCATCTATTGTCAAATCCTTTGTTTTAAAATAAAAGTTTTTACTTTTAGAAACCTGTTAAATGGTTCAACAATTTTAAGAAAGATAATATGAATTTATGTAAATTTAAAAAATGGTAGCTAGTGAATTTGAAGGTAAAAACACTGTATTGCTCAAAGAGATGAAAGGTATAGAATGAACGACCTTGAAGTTTCTACTAGTCCTGATGTCCTAAGACCAGCTTAAATGACAAACCCTGAATTTCATGGTACTGCCCCAATTTCAAGAAGTAATAGCTGTTTGAAGAGTAAAAATTATGGAAATAAAATTATGCAAAAATTATGCAAACTTTATCCCTGCCAAGGTTACAATTAAGTCCAATATTTTGCTATCCATTTTGCACTAGGTAGTTTCATCTTACAAATTTCTGCCTTATTTAGAAAGCAAGTCAAGCCCCTGTATGTATACATTCAGTTCCAATTTGAGTGAAACTCTGTATGAAATAAGTTTTACCTGTTGCTGTGCTGACTTAGGGTGGGTGAAGGGCATTAAGATGGAGTGGATTCATCAAACCATCCTCAGGAGCCACCTGACTGCCACCGTCTAAAATTCTGGAACACTCACATATGCATATGGAAAATGAAGTTTGTTACTTTGATAAACAGAATGTTTGGAAAAAATCTGTTAAAGTAAGTCTCAAATATTCTCTCCACTCCATCTTTGTCCCTTTCACACACACATCCTTTGTCAGCCGTTGGAATATAGAGAATAAAAGTAAAACTGATATTAACTTTTGGATCTACATGAAAAATTGTGTGCTAACCCCACCCCCAATATCAACACACATGGAAGAGCTGATTGATGATAAAATATATTTTAGGCAAATTAATGACTTTCATATTTGAGAAAAATGAAACTTTATTTTAAAAAAGGAATCTGTAAGAATGTATGCAGGATACCAATCTATTAATTCATAATATCAATCTTACAAGTTGTTTTTAAGTTCATACATTAGGGACTTTCTTCTTAATTGATTAATGTTAATGTTGAAGTGGTCTACTTAGAGACAGCAGAAGAATAAATATTGGCCAAATATAAGTAAAAACCACTTAAAGAGACATACATATGGATAAAAGAATTTGTTTTTTTTCCTTGCTTTATGAGCTAGTATTTCCATAATATTTGGTGATGTGTTACTTGCACATGCTTAATGGAAGTGGTATTTCTAAGCAGAATTTTACAAAAGATATCAAATAGGAAAATACTACTGCTGTGGAAAGAATCTTGAAAATAGAACAAGATAAACCGTGGGTGCACACGGCAGGTACGTGTGTTCTCTGGGGAAGGGAGTACAGCTAATCTGTGATTGATAGCCAGAGAGCAGTGGCAAAGGCAGTGCCAATTCGTGGGGATGCCAGAGCACATCATTCAGTCCTTTTAATGCTTTCTTCATGTATTTCCAAATATTTTATTTATTTGTTTTTAGAGAGAAGGGAAGGGAGGGGGAAAAAGAGGGAGAGAAACATAATGCATGGTTGCCTCTCATATGTCCCGTACTGGGGACTTGGCCTGCAACCCAGGCATGGGCCCTGAGTGGGAAGTGAACTAGTGATCCTTTGGTTCACAGGCCTGTGCTGAACCCACTGAGCTACACTAGCCAGGGCTGGTTTCTTCATATTTTCATAAGACTTTGGAAGCTGCCAATAGGAAATTGAAAAAAAAAGAGATTCCCAAGAAATGCTGTTTTTCTTTTCTCCCCCAATCTCCCCATCTCATATTCTTTTCCAGATAGTGTGTAGGTACCCAGGCCCAACCCTTGACAACAGTCCAGGAGACAGAGAGAGAGAGAGAGAGAGAGAGAGAGAGAGAGAGAGAGAGAGAGAGAGAGAGAGAGAGAGTGTGTGTGTGTGTTAATTATAATACTAGATAAATGCTTTTATAAAAATGAAAGGAAAGTAATTAGCTTTTCTTTTAGGAAGTCAAAACATGCTTCCTTGAAGAGGTGATCAAGTTGACTCGGTCGTGGACTTTAAATTAATGGCAATCATAATACTTTGTACTCCTGTATTACAATGCCTTTCCGCCTTCAGTTTATGTGCACTACTTACGAGATCCTCACAGCAGCAAATATGTTGTTCCGGCTATGCTTGTGTCGTGTAATGAGAACAGAATCAGATACCAGGTCCCTCAGACTTAGTTCAAAAGCAAAAATGTTGGCTTATCCTAGGGAAAAGAGAATTATGTATACTATTCAACTTAAACTAACAGTTTTCAATAAGAAGCATCTAGGCATAATTAGGTAGTATTCATTTTTAAACACAAAATAATTGTGTGAAAAGAAATTATGTGATTTCAGGCTTGTTGGATTTTCCATTTAACGTGGTGTGTGTGTGTGTGTTTTGTGTGTAGGTGATATTTGTTTATTGGTAGGAGATGCACCCCTATTGAGCAAGATGTCAGAAAATCATTACCCTCGCAGCTGGAAATTCACTTGAATTGGAGTTTGTCCAGAGAAAATAGGATGCTAAATAATGACCCAATATTTTCCACGTAAATGTAGTAGAATATAGGAAATTAACTTTTTCTATATTATGATTAAGAAAAAATATGAATTCTTTAACTGCAATGAGTGAATTAATCTAATTTAATGGTTGGTTTTGTTTTTCAGGATAAACAATGGTGGTGTAGATCATTTGCTCTTTATTAGTAGAAAGCACTATATCTGAGTGAAATTCATTTATGTTTAAACTAAAACAAGTTTAAAAGAGAGTATATGATGTAGGGGTAAATTCAGTTATAACATATGAAGTAAGCCCAACACAATTTATCCAAGTCAATGTCAAGATATACATTTACTTATTCACTACAGCTGTTGATGTAAAAACACAAAAACTGTGATAACCACTTACCATTAAAATAGCACTCCCCCGTAGCCAAAAGTCATTACAAGTTCTGATTGCTTGACAAAAACATTTAATACCTTCTTTATGATTATTATGCATCATAAGAATATGGATGAAAAATATATTTTGTTCAATTTAGAATATACTATATAGTATTTTTATGAGAACCTTGAAACTTAAAGGTGCTCAACGATCTGTTTCATTATTGTCTTAACTATATTTTTCAGTAGAGCCAGGTTGCATTGTGATATGTGGTATTATTTCATTGTGTAGAAAGTATTTTCTGGCCCCACAAATCCTCTTCCTTTTTGCTTTTTCTTTTCCTCTCTCCTCTTCCTAATACCGCCATTTCTAATATCCATTACTTTCATTTGGGTATTTTGAGATGTACCTATCCCCACTTACGGGTTCTATAACGACCCCAGTTACTCCCTGATTACAGTTCCTGAGGCCTTCCCCCGGACGTACACAGACATAATAGGAGTGGGTTCACAGTGTCCTCTGCAGTCATAGAGCAGGAAAACACTTGCCGCCGAGTGGTAGCTGGCCTTGGTAAACTGCAGACTCTGCTGAGGAGCTGGTTCACACCATCCATTTCCAAGGGCAGTGACATGGGGATTGTTTTAAGCGTCTCTTCCCTAGGTCTCTACAGAGAACCATATCCTTGGTCCTGTGCAGCTAAGAAAACTGAGTCTTGTTCAGTTCGTAAATTGGAGCTGCAGTCAGATACTCATTTCCCTTCATTGGTTCTTTCAAGCTTAACAGCTTTTCTTACAGACATTCAGAGTTAATAGTCACATACATTTTCCATTAATAGTGAAACACTTCTCCAGTCTCATATGAATGTCTACTTCAAATGAATCAAATGGATCCTCACTACTCCCTTTAAGAGTGAAGCAACTTTTGATGCCTTGCATCTGATTTCTTGTTGTTTAAAGAAAGCCAGATAACTTTGTATCTATCATAATACAGCATGATTAAAAAATAAAAATTTAAAATCAGCTGCCTTTATTATGATAAAGGTAAAACCAATCAAACATTTTCTTTCATTTGTATCTACATGTGTATGAGATTTTCAAGTAGTTACTTGAGATTTGAATAGGAAGAAGTGAATCGAAAAGAGAACAATTGAACCAAAACTCATTTTTTCCTGCCTCACAGTGTTTTTGTCTAGGACTAGAAAGTGCGCTAAATATAAGTTCTTTTAAATAAGTTCTTTTATAAATATAAGTTATTAAGGGTGATTGTATCTTCATCCTTTTGTGTATTTATTCAGTAAAATGCATTAAAGATGTTTTAGGTACCAGGAACTGTGTTCTGAGCTACTGGCATAAGGATGGGAAACCCTTGTCTTTGCTCCGAAAGGAAACATGAGAAACACAACAGCCAATATTTACTGAGTATTTAATGCTCTTAGGGAACTTCCATGTATTTACTCACTTGATCTTCGCAGGAACCCTGTACTTTATTGATGATGAAGTTGGCCCTCGTCACATGGAAGCATAACAGCCAGGATTCCAAACCGTGTAGTTTGATGGTTCAAACTATTCAGTTCCCTGAACCCAGGCACATGCCAATTGAAATCTGAAAGCCTCCATTGCAGCTGAGGTGTTCTGGGGAATGGGATAGTCTATTTATGGATTATCTACTGGGATCTAGTCCTATTATGGGAACGTTTTTGAGATTTGCATAATATATTCAGGGAAATATATTAAAAATTTAAAGCATATGAGTCAATTCCTATCATCCTCAAAGGGATCTTGACTAATTTAAAAGAAATTTTAAACATAATGGGAACTTTTTAGAAATAGAAAAAGCAGGAAAACAAATACTAGGTTTCCTGTTTGATGTGTAAATATATTCTAGGAGAGCAGTGCCCCCTCTTCCTGGCTATCCCTCACCAACTCTTTTGGAGAAATCATTAGGGGAAGATGAGGGTAATTTTCTACAGGGATGGAAATTAAAACAACAGCAACAACAGAAAAATGTATAGAAATACCTAAAAATTTAGTCTAGTTTAGGACTTAACTAAGAATTGTTTACAAATATTCTCATTTGACTCTTGCACTAACTTTAGGAGCTAGGTACTATCACAACTATTTCACAAATTAGCAACTAAAGCCTGGAAGATCAGGGGCTTCCGCTGAAGCCCAGTGGCTTGGTGGAAACCCAGTGCACGAAGATGACTGGTCTGTTTGAAGAGGGTTTCAACACACTTGTCAGCAGCCGCCGGCAGCCTGCCTCTTTTCCTCTTGCTGACTCTCTAACGCTGCAATGACATGGCTAAATTCACCCCGAAACCTATTGTCAGCAGTCACCTCCAGAAAGGGACAATCCTTCCTACAGAGGCATGTTTAATTCCTTATTCTCCAGTTCTAGTCAAGAGAAAACAGGCCTTGAACTTGAAAGGAACAAAAATACAACGAGGGAATTCTCTCTTCGCCTGCACTCAGTTCGCAATCTTCCACCCCTTCCTACATAGCAGCCTGTTTTAAACCCTGTGCTGAGATTTCCCATTCTCATTCCTTTGGAAACTCTGACCCTTACACAAGAAAAAAAATGTGCATTTTCTTATACTTAGCAGAATGTGAGCAGAGATGGGACCCGGCCCTAGGCTGAACCATGGGGCCGGCGTCCTGTCTCTAATCCTTTCCCTGTCAGTGATAAGAGCGACTGCTTTCTTTAATGCTCCTTTTCAATAATTACTGAAGAACCAAGGCCACCTTCCTCAGTTGATCATTGATTTTCCTCACAGTCTGCAAAAACTTTTTTTTTCTGAATTAAAGTATTGGCTCTGAATTCTGTAGTGCCACTGTTTAATTTTCATTGTCAACTGCAAATATTGAAAAATAAATACCATTGCCTGTTATTTAAACAAATCAGACTGTTGGACTTGTGGAGGCAGAGGCTAACAAGCAGATGGTGCATAAAACATTACTTTTACTCTTGCGCTTCTGCATGGATTTACTCTGCAAACTCTGACCTTAGCCGCCTCTATTTCCGTGGCCTGGCTGGACCCAAGCAGAGGAGGGTAGTTGTTGTTTTTTTTCAAAGGTATGATTTAGGAAGATTTCAGTGCACTCGTCCTGTCCCTCTCCTGGCTTCTAGGTTCATCAGAATCAGGAAGCCTTTCAGGGTCCCTATACCTATCACAGGGCAGCCCCTCTAGCAGCACTCCTCTGTGAGTCTCACCGCCAGGCCTCATTAGAGCTAAGTATACCTGTCTCAATTCCGGGATGCAAGCTGACATCAGTCTTCTCAATTGATCTCAATGAATGCCACATTGAATACAACTCTGATTTCCCTTCTGTCCCCTGAGATCCTGGGAAAATTCAGAACCTCCGGTTCATCCTTTAACACTCAGAATCTCCATCACATTTCTATTGTGTTGAAGCTTCAGATAAATTAGGTGATTAGACATTAATCTAACATTAGTGCATTTGTTTGCAATCATGTTATCTTACCAATTATCTATATCACGTTGCTGAAATCTGTTTGTCCCTGATTTCAGTCTCTTTAGCTGTAAAATGAGAAAACCAAAGCTTACTACTAATTAAAGGTACAGTTTAGATCTTCTGTTATTACTAAAGTCCAGTTTAAATCTAAGATTACTATTCATAGCTGAACAATCTATTAACTATTGTATAGGTTCAGCCATCCATGTTTCCCTTCCATAATTCTAACAGTACCTTGGCAGTCACCCTCTGTAGCTTTTCCCCATCCTATCTGTTATTCACAGTCAGGTCAGAAATATTGTAATAAGGCAATTATGATCATGCCCTTTGGTCTCCAAATATGCTTTAGTTTATAGATATAAGATTGAGTTATAGGTTAAATGTAATCAACCCCCCAATTTTGTATTCTTTGGAGCCTGATTATACACACACATACTGAACAGCTTCAAATGGCTCGAAGATCCCGCCAGACCTTGTTTTACATTCAGGATCTCTGAGGAGGCTCCTGATCTTATTCAGAATGTTTGTGCTCTTCACTGTTCATTTGCCTAAGTCTTGCACTTTCTTCAGAATTCAACTCAATGATTATTTCCTGTTGGGAGTAGCAAACTTCTCCAAAAAAAATCCACCAATGTTGGCGCATAGTTACTTTCTGTCGTATTTATATTGTACTCTATTTTTCACTTTGACTACTACTGTTACTTTTTATCTTTTTTCTTCCAGCTACAAATATAATTGATATGCAACACTGTATAAGTTAAGGTGTATAGCATAGTGATTTGACATATATATATATATATATTGCAAACTGATTATCACAATACATTTAGTTAACATCTATCACCTTATATTGGACAAAGCCAAAGGGAGGTAGGATCGAAGGTGGGAGGTGGGGATGATTGGGGTGGGGGGAAATGGACACAACTGTACTTGAACAACAATAAAAAAAAGAATTAAAAAAATAAGAAAAAAATTTAAAGTTTTCCCTTGTGGCAAGAACTTTTAGGATCTATTCTTTTAGCAACTTTTAAATGTACCAGGCAGCAGGGCAAACTATATCCATCACGCTGTGCATTATGTCCCTAGTACTTACGTCTGGAAGTTTTATCTCTTCACCGTCTGCACCCAGTCTGCACCCAGTCTGCACCCTGTCCGGCGGGATGCGCTGCAACTGCAGTTTTTCAGCCACTACTGTGCTTCAGTTGAAAGCATGTGGACTTTGAGATCAGATGCGCCTGGCATGGACTCTTCTTTTCCCACTACCTGCTGTTTGTGTGAATTTAGGCAGATTACTTGCATTCTCATAGCCTTCACCTCATCGTTTGGAAAATAATAAAATACTTAATGTGGCAGTTGATATTTTTAAAAGATATAAGTCATGAATAGGCCTGACACATAAATTAGCTTTTCAAAATTTAGCCTGATGTCACTAGGTTAGGATCTTTAAATTTGCCAAGTTCAGTTCCTCAAATTTGCATATAAATTAACTTCAGATCAATGAGTTTATTCAGACTGATAAGTCTGACAAGAAAACACAAATACGATAGTAAAACTGACAGCTTAGGAATCACTTAGGATGGGAATCACATAGGAATCACATAGGTATCGCTTAGGATGGGAAACAGAACACAATGCATGAAGGACTGATTGCTGTGTTGTGGTGAAATCATTAGTACATTATTCCCATTTTTTTGTTCTCAGTTTCCTCACCAATGTAATGTTGCTACTGATAACTTGTATGTGTTTACTACAATAATATATGCTAATGTTAATTGCACAGGTAAATAAATGAGTAAATAAAACACACATAGATTCTGTTTCATCAGAATTTAAAGATTCATTTGCTTTTAAAGACAATGTAATTGCAAAATGCTAAATGTAATGGCAAACTGATAAAAACACTTTGTGCAAAAAAGCACTGTCATTCATGTGATTAACACCCCAACTTAAAAGCATTTAATTGGCATCTAAATGCTATGCTTTGATTTTACTTGAGAAAAATTATAGTTGAATTTCTTTCTAGGTTAGAACCTCGTTTTGTCTTTACCCTTCATTATTGGTATACTTTTCACATTATTATAAAGGTCAGAATAACCCACAGAGTAAAAAAGGAAATTAATGGATTTTGAGTCAGGGAAAAAAAACTGAACTTTACTCAGAATTCTGCAGTGGCCCTCTTCGGCATAGTGTTTCAGGGAAGAACTTGCCGGTGAAATTTGCAGAAGAACTTATGTAAATAAGCTAAAGTAGTTTTATGAAGTGGGCTTTAAACATTAGCTTTCTCTTCTCTCTAGTTTAGTGTCTTGTGACAATAGTTGTTAACACTGTCTCTCTCGCTCTTTCTCACTCACACATATTCTCCTTCATGTCATTGAATATTCTACATAAAGCATATGTGTTCTCTATGTGTAGTTATCCATTCATACACAAACAGAAATGCAGGCCCATATATATGTGTATATATGAATGCATATATACATACATATGATACATCTTTAATGTATCATATATAAGTATATATGAAGATATATTTTATTTCTGTTATTGGCTTTTCTTAGGGGAAATGACACTTTGTAGCCATGCAACATGTTGTAGTGTTCACTGAAAGTTCTTCAACTACAATTTTATTATTTTAAAAAGAACATCATTTAATTATAAAATGCTGATTAAGTCCCGTTCTGATTGGCCAATTTAGCTCTTTTAATTCTGAGCTGCACTGTATAGCGCCTACTGCTCATTCCTACACTTTCTATTTTTGTATTAATATTATGTTGAAAGTACGGTCTATGATCAATATTGATTTGTTATACTTACCCTTTTGTCTTTAATCAGAATCACACTTCTACAAGAGAAACATTCATGGAGAAAGACAATTTGAAATGCACATGTACCCATTGTTTTTTCCCCTAAAAATATTGATATGCTATAGAGTAGCAAAATGGCAATGCAAATATGTGACCAAATACAAAGGTAACATTTATCTTTTATAAAACAGCTGCAGGATTGTCAGTACTTTGTTGCTATGAACTTCGAAGCTTATATAGTATAACTTTAATGAGAATCTTATGTTTAAAATCCCAACATATATTATGGAACACAGTTATTTTTCACTGTGAATATAATACCATTAAACAAGTGAAAAGAAAATACCTGAAACTATTATTCAATAAATGGAGTTTAGTTAGTTTTTCAGTTTTTTATTAGACTTAAAACAAATGATCTGTTTATAGAAATATACATAAGTTGCATGTAGGTTCATCTAAAATTTAAGTTGAAACATAATTTGAGTTACGATAGGCATTACATGGCACCTTAATCTTACTTTAAGTAAGTCAGTACATGTAAGTTCACTTACTCTGTGTGCAGTTCACTATTTCTAGAAACACAAAAGTTACACTGAATAATGGAAGGGCATATAAGTTTAATTTCTTACCACTACTACTTAGTTTGCAATGTATAAATATGATTTTCATGGATGTAATTAAAATAAAATGCAAATTTACTCCCATGATTCTTTTAAAAGTTTCTCTGGTGACCAAGACAGGAAGCCAATCAAGTGTCCGTCAGCACATGCTTGGATAAAGGAGATGTGCTGGACATACACAGCAGAACACTACTCAGCCATAAGGAAAAAATGCTGCCATTTGCAACAGCATGGATGGGCCTTGAGAATATCACGCCTAGTGACATAAGTCAAACAGAAAAAGTTATGAACCACATGATTTCACTCACTTGAGGGACATAAAATGGAGAACAACAAATGAACCAACAAGAAAAGCAAATAAACAAACACCTGTAAGCACACAACAACATGGTGGGCACCAGAGAGGCGGGAGGTGGGGGCAGGGAGGGTGAAAGGGGTCAAATACCCGTCCGTATATGGTGATGGCAGATGACCGCACTTTGGGTGGTGGGCACACAGTGCAACGTGAAGGTCATGTATCATGGAAATGTATGTCTGAACCCCGTGTAATCTTACTAACTAATGTTACCCCCAATACATTTAAGAAAACAAATTATTTCTATGGTTACATTAATGCAAAGTATTGAGAGAATAGTATGTATGTATGATTACCAAGCCAGAAAAATTTTTAAAAATAGAATGATTAAAATGAGAGTAAAAAGGAAAAGTATGAAAAACAGAATGGTTGGTAAAAATGGAGACTAAATCTTAAGATAATATTTGAAATAAATATATCAATCTTATAGTAAATGTGAATGCATTACAGGTTACATTACAATGTACAGGTTATTATACTGGTTTAAAACTACTAACAACATTTAATAATTTTAAGTTTAAGAGAAATTTGTAAGCCGTAAGTATACAGAACCAGGAAAGAAATTAAGTTGGGGAAAGAAGGAAAGGCATCGTATGACTCTGTTGGTGATATTGTCACTCCTTCCTTCTTCTAGCAGCGGTGTTACATTTCCTTTTCCAAATCACAGGAACTGATACAAATACAGTCTCTCTGAAACAAATGATGCTCTTCACTGTTTGACTTATTCAATCATTGATAGAAGTTGGCAGGATGGAATTTCCGAATTTCAAAGTACATTCTGAAATAGTCCAACTTGAAGTATAGTTTATGTCATGTATGTAAATCCACATCAGGGTACACATGTGATATACATGTTATGTATTCTAGAATTGTACACATGAAACCCATATAATCTTATTAACAAATGTCACCCCCAGAAATTTAAAAATTAATAAATAAATTTACACTGGGAGCACCTTGAAATATATTTATAAAAGGAATGCGTGATTTCAGCTCCAAGTCAGATGCAGTAAAAGCATAGTGTGGATTTAGGCCCAGCTGTCCATGAGGCTCCCATCTAAAATCACAAGGACAGGAACATCATAGTGTTGGTTTAAATATTCAAATACAAGGTTTTTTCACCTGTTCAACAGTGCCATCAACCACTCTGGATTTCAGAGGGAATACCAGCAGGGATTTATTTATTTCATGAGAGCGAATGAAGCTTTGAAACAAATCTGTGCCAGCTACTTGGAAACCGAGGGGATAAAATATGTGTAGCAGAAAAATGTTTATACGATAAAGATATTGTCATTTAGAAATAATACTTCTATTGCCAGATTACAAAACTGTCAAATATTCAAAGCTATCAAACCTCTCATGAGCCCACATCATTTTCACTTACCACAAAGAGCACACCCTTGTCTCACAAAGTTATAATTTATCTCTGTGCTCAACTGTGTCAGGTTTTAATCAGCCACATACTCATGTTTTACTTGTTTTCTAGTTTTTTAAACTTTTATCCACACACCATGTATATTAGGTTGATAGACTTTGAAGGATCCTTTTTCTAACCATTCAGACAACTCCTGTGCCATAAAGGATTTGTTGAGACAAAAAGTGTTAATGCTTATTAATTTCCACATCTCTATGGATTATTTTACTAAGTTATTTGTTATTATTGAACCTAAAATGCAGCCAAATTGGGCCAAATATAACTGGTGTAATTGAGGTTAGCTGGTGGAATGTTGGAAATGGGGGTGGATAGATTCCAGGTCAAGTAGCCAAGAAAAAATCAGAGTATGGGGTGTCTGGCCCTTGGAGTGGTGAACAGTCTGAGAAACAAGGCTAGGGAGCAGGGTGTAAAGAACGCGGGAGAAACAACACAGAAGATGGTGCAGTGATGTGGTGCAATTCTGATCAGCCTTTGATGTCCTCTTATGCACCATATTTTAAGCCTAGACCGTCTTGAATAATATACTGTATGCTCGAAGTCATTTTATGAATAGATCCTTTATTGTCTAACTTTTAAAATGATTTTGGAATTGTACTTTTGATCTTTGTTACATTTGGATGGGATGTATATTTTAAATTTGGTTATTATTAATACAGGTCATTGCTTTTTCAAGGCAAGTGTTAGCTAAAGAATGCAAAAAAACTACATAAATCAACAATGTAAGTGACAGACTACATAGGAAAAGATACAGATAAAACACTTT
>PVKM010021200.1:0-22764 GCA_004027735.1 Carollia perspicillata
TTTCGTGATCACAGCTCCGAGTCCCGAAATAGTTCCTGGAGCTGGAGTGAGGGCGTCTGGCGACGGCTCTGACGGCCTAATGAGGGGGTCTCACCGGATCTAGCTGTGATAGCTCGGGCAGGGAGCCGAGGAGAGACGAGGACAGATGCACGCCCCCACGCCCCCAGTCCAGTGAGGCTGCAGCCCTCGGAGCCAGCCCGCTCCTCGCCACCGGAGACACACGCGGGGACAGGCAGGACTGCAGGCTGGGAGGGGAGGGGAGGGGAGGACTCTTTCTGGAAGGCCATCACCTGGCGTGGCCAATGCAGAAACAGTGGCAAAGCTGCCTGGATTCAAATCCTGCCCTTGCCTGTGTGGGACCTAGGGCGGATCATTTAATCTGTCTTTGTTTAGGCATCTCTATAATGGAGGAAAAGAGAATGGTAGTAAGAAAACCTGCTTCGGAGGGTTTAGCTGGGATTTTTAAAAATTTAATTAATATCCACAGATTGCCCAGAATTGATGCTGGTCCATAGAAAACAGAAAAAGTGTCGTTTTCATTATTATTTACTGTTCTTGGAGCATTTCTCAGCCCAGCCGCTGGGTCCCTCTGCTACACCTGGTTTGGGTCTTGGTTTCGATGTTACCAGGACACTGGAGAAGGGGGCTGACCCCAACTGAGGCAGGCCCAGACTTCTAACCCCCACCCAGCCCTTCCCTGGCGGTTTCCTAAAAACAAGTCCTGAGAGGCACTTGATGTTCCCTGTGATGACCAGCTGCCCTTCTGGCTCCCCCCTTGCAGCCAGTGTAAAGGGACAGGAAACAGCTGTTTCAGGACTGGAAGGGGCCCTGCTTGGCCTGGAGTGGGTGGGGAAAGTCAGAGATCCAGGCTAGACAAAGATGGGAAGTGGAAGGGTGTCTCCAACAGTGGAGCACAGTGAATTAGGTGGACAGATGGGTGGGTGAGTATCAGGCACACAGGTGGTCATCAGGAGTGCAAGAACCAGGAGGGGTGACCAGGAAGGTTGCCAGCTGGTTAGTTTAGCCCAGATGAGCAGTGGGTTAGGGAGAATACAGATTGGGTCTGGTAGGAGAGGGTCCCTAGAAAATGAGCACAGCCCAGTCTGAGGGTGTTTCCCACAGGCAATTGACTTAATTGCTTTATGCCTCAGTGTCCCCATCTGGAAAATGTGAGTAGTATCTACCTTGCAGGATTGCATGGGATTACATTTAATCAAGCAGGGCATACAGTAGGCACTTGGTACAGGCAGCTTGCCCTTCCCGGAAGGTTTCTCACGTGGGCTTTTCAAAGCCGCATCTTTCTCACCCTGTGCTCTCTGAGTCAAAGTTCTGGACTCAATATTTGTCCCTGTTAAATAGCACATTATTAGATGTGTCCTAATCCCCCTCAGTTTCTTAGAGCCTCCATCACATCACCAAGAAAGTTACTCTCCCTTCAGCCCCGGGTATAGCATCAGCTCTGATAACCTGGGTGCTGCGGTTCCACTATGAGCTCTTCTTACAAGCCAAGGGCAGAGCCTTGTGGCACTCCACTAGACATTCCACAGGAGCAGGTATCCACTCATTTGCATCTTAGTTCATCTGGCCCACAACTCTCCCATCTTTCCTACAAGGGTCTCATACATGACCTTGGTAAAAATTCATGTGCATCTTGTTTGTATTTGTCTAAGGAAAAAATTCAAGTGATTGTGTATTTTCATTGTTTGTTTTTTATTTCTCTTTCTAAATTTATTGAGAGACATCAATTTGTTGTGCCACTTATTTATATATTCATTGGTTGATTCTTGTATATGCCCTGATAGGGGATCGAACCCACAGCCTTGGCTTGTCCTTTGGACTCTAACCAACTAAGCTACCCAGCCATGGCTGTTTGTTTTTTAATCTGAAGACTCTAACCAGATGAGTTCTTTTTTTTTGTAAAGATTTTATTTATTTATTTATTTATTTATTTATTTATTTATTTATTTATTTTTAGACAGAGGGGAAGGGAGGGAGAAAAAGAGAGAGAGAAACAATAATGTGTGGTTGCCTCTCTCATGCCACCAACTGGGGACCTGGCCCACAGTCCAGGCATGTGACCTAGACTGGGAATCAAACCAGTGACCCTTTGGTTCACAGGCCAGTGCTCAGTCCACTGAGCCACATCAGCCACAACCCACATGAGTTCTTAATGAGCCCATGAAGCGCTTCTAATTCATCTTGCCCTTCCTCTTCTGAAGGTTCGCAATCCATCCCTTTGACCATTAATTTCTGACTTTCTCCAGGGATTGACAAAAAATTCAGGAGGTTTAGAGTGACACCCATCCCCAATCCACCCCTAGCTACTCTTGTTTTTTTGGTCACTTTCCTCTCTTCTTTTGATGCCCTTCCTGCTTCCTCCTGCCCAGCAGTCTGAGGCCTGGCACCTGGGTATCCCCATATTCATCCATTCCATACTTTCAAGGCCTTTAGAGGGAGGAGGGAGTGGGGGGGGAGGGAGGAAAGGGCACTGTGGGAAGGGGGCAGCTGGAAAGGAGCTCTGGAGTCTGTTTACTCATTCAGAATCCAGGCTAACCCTAGAGGCACAGCTGGAGGCTCAGGGCCTGACTCCACCATCACCCACTCTGGGGCCTTTTTCAGGGTGTGTTTGGTGGATACTCCAGGAGAAATGGCCAAGTTTGCCCTGAATCAGAACCTGTCTGGTGAGTGTACAAAATGCGATATGTGTGTGCGTGTGCAGATCTGCACTTGGTGCTGGTGTGTGGACACAGCCTTGCCGTTCCCTCCTTCGCATGGTGGCCCAAGGGCCCTTTCTAACCGTCCTTTGGATAACATCTGGGCCCTGTTTAAAACCCTCCTGTGCTATCCTATCACATGAGGAATATAATCCAGCTCCTCAGGATGGCCTAGGAACCCCTTCTCTCTGTCCCCAATTCACCTCTCCTACTCCTCTCCTCCATCTATCACTCTGCTCCGGAAACTCTTACCTCCACCCCTGTCACTTCAGCTCACCCTGCTCACTCCACCCCTGGGCCTTTGCATGGGCTGTTTTCTTTTAGGAACCTTCTGTCCCCAGTTGATTCCCCCTCATCACTTAGGGATCAACTTACAAGTTCCCTCTGCAGGAAACCTGTGCTGACAACTAGAGCCAAAGCCATGGGTCCTCTAGTTATTCTCTACTTCATCTTATTATCTCCCTAAGCACCATTTGTAATGATTGTGTGTATCTGTCTCCTGCAAGAGGGCAGGGATATTTGTCTTGTTTGCTGCTTTGTTCCCAGCATCTAGAAAAGTGCTTGGCATATAGTAGGAGCTCAATAAATGTGTGTTTGCATGACTATTTGGGTGCACATAGGCATTTGAGCTTCAAGTGTTCATGGCAGGTGTGTAAAGTTTGTAAAGTTTGGTGCAGGGGAGCCCTGCCAGATTGTCGTGATGGGGTGGGGGACGCTGGGGTGAGGGGAGTTGTTCCAGGGACCCCTGGACTGACTCCCCTCACACCCCTGTCATACCCGCAGACTCGGGCAGCCCTTGCCTATGCCCCAGCCCGACAGGTGGGGCCTGTAGCCAGAGCTCGCCCTACTCAGTGGAGACGCCCTATGGCTTCCACTTGGACCTGGACTTCCTTAAATACGTGGAGGAGCTAGAGCGTGGTCCTGTCAACCGAAGTGCACCGGGAGCCCAGCAGGCACGCTATCTCCGCGTGCCCCGGGCCGGCCTCGCAGGCGCGCACAGCCCTGGGGTCTGGACATCCACCGAGTCCCTAGTCAGTGACGACGGGGGAGCCTCGGGCTCACTCTCCCCGAGTGCGCCCTCGTGGTTCCTGCCGCCGTCTCCTCGCGCGCCTGTCCGCAACCCGCGTGTCCAGGACACATTGTTGGAGACTAGCAGGCGGCTGGAGCTAGCGCAAGCACGCGAGCGCAGTCCAAGTGGCTCCAGCCGCAGCAGCCCAGTCCCAGGCTCTGCCCCCAACCCCGCCCTGGCTTCTCCTGGCCCAGTGCAACTGCAGCTCGTGCGTGAGCAAATGGCCTCAGCGTTGCGGTGTCTGCGCGAGCTTGAGGACCAGGCGCGCGCTCTACCTGAGTTGCAGGAGCAGGTGCGCATGTTGCGAGCGGAGAAGTCTAGGCTGCTGGCTGTGCGCCGGCAGCAGGAACCCAACACTGAGGTCGAAACGTGCCGCGACAAGCTCGCACAGCTGCGCCGGCTCACTGAACGCCTAGCCACCTCCGAGCGTGGCATACGGGCCAGGACGGGCCCCCGGGTTGATGGTTCCAACGAGGAAGCTCCGAGGCACAGGAAGGACGCACTCCAGGCCCTCGACAGAGCAGCGGGGAGCCCCGACAGGGCACCCCAGGGGCGGGATCCTGGAACCCAGGCCATGCTGGGGACCCAAGAGGCGGGAACCCAGGCAGTGCCGGAGACCCAGGAGGCCAGTGTGGAGGCAACCCCCAAGACCGTTGAGGCCGACTCATGGGTGACTGAGGCATTGCTGGGGCTGCCCGCGGCCGCTGAGCGCGAGCTCGAGTTGCTGCGCACCAGCCTGGAGCACCAGTGCGGGGTGAGCGAGCTCCTGCGGAACCGGCTGGGAGAGCTGGAGAAGGCAGTGGTCGGGTCTCAGCTGCACGAGGCTGCTACCCAGACCCCATGGGATTGTGTTGAGAAGGCCACGCAGACCGACCCTCCCACGGAGGGCCCTTCTCTGATGCAGAACCCGCCTGGACTCACAGACGCAGACAGGGCCATGGTGCCCACTGGTGAGTCCCAACCCCTCTCAGAGGCCTGGCTTGCTGGTCACCGGACTCGAACTCAATACCTTAATCTGATTCCTGGCAGGCATCCTTAAATCCATCATGAAAAGGAGAGACGGTACCCCTGGCGCCCAACCCAGCCCTGGACCCAAAAGCCTGCAGTTTGTTGGGGTCCCCAACGGAGAGTGAGCATTTCCCCCTCCCTATGGCAGCATCTGAGGGAATATGGATTTGGGTTAGAAAACCAGTTTTGCCCCTCTCTTGCAGCACGGTCTTGGCAAGCCTCAGTTTCCTCATCTGAGAAATAGGGACAGCCGATCCCATCTCACAGGGCTCTAGAACAAGCCCACAGGGGAGGCTCAGCAGATGCCTCCCAACCTGCCCCCAGGTACGAGAGCTCATCCAGCGAGGAAGACAGTGACAGTGAGGATGGTGCTGCTGAGCCCCCGAGGAGAAACTCCTTTGGCTCTGGAGATGACAGCAGCCAGGGATCCGACTTTGGCACCCCCAGCCCTCCCAGTGGCGGGGTTGCCCAGGACCCTCAGCAGGACTCAGAGGCAGAGCTTCTGCTGGGTGCACAGGGGAGGTGAGCAGCGCCAGGGACATCGGAGTGGGGATGGTCGTTCCCTTTCCAGCTTCCACATCCCCGCTCCCACCACTCCTGAGTCTCTCCCGACTTCAACAGGTGCCATCTGAGCCCACGATTGAGGGAAGCATGCGTTGTGCTGCAGCGACAGCTGAGCCAGCCGCATGGAGTCGCCTGCGATAGCGTGAGTGCGAGGATAGCCCTTCACAGATGAAGTTGTGGGCCCGCCAGGGACTTCCCCTGACATCCTTAGGGAAGTGCCTCAATTGCCTATAGTTGGGGGAGGGTCCTGAGTTCTGTCCCTCTCCTCCAAGGACCTCCACCAATCCCAGGCTCTCCAGAGGGATCACTGCCCTAGGACAGTGCTCATTTTATTTTGGGGCAGGGAGGGGGGAGTATGAGAAGCAGAAACTTTATTACATATTAGATAAATTGTTGTTTGGGAGAAACGGACAGCTCTGATCCTGGTTCCCTAAAAGGGTTGCACCCCAAGCATTGATCCAAGTTCCAAGCTCTTTCCCGGACTCCTCAAAGACAATGCCTTCCTCCAGGATTTCCCACATCCCAGAATCCTGTTCCTGTGAGCCTGGGAACCACATTGTACGCCCTTCTCCAAAGGGGTGTGGCCCCATGGATCCCCACGGCCCTCCTCAGATGAGCAGTGACCATCTTCCCTGCCTCGGCTGGGACCTGGCTGATGTATTTCCCTGTCCCAGCAGGGCGCAGCGCACCTGGTGGCCATGGAGTGGTTTCGAGTGTCCAGCCAACGACGTTCACAGGTGGAGCCTGTAGCCCAGGTCCTGAGTGCTGTGGCGCGCCTGGGACCAGAGCTGCTGGCACATGTGGTGAACCTGGCGGACAGCAATGGAAACACAGCCCTGCACTACAGCGTTTCCCATGGGAACCTGGCCATTTCCAGCTTGCTGTTGGATACTGGTCAGCATGCAGGAGGGGTGGGCAGGGTACCAGATAACGGGTAAGGGGCACAAAGGAGGGCCTGGACAGGTCCCAGCTGGAAAAACATGGAGAAGCATGCAGAGGGCTGGCCAAGCAGATAGCATCATCAACTCTGCATTGGAGGTTTCAGGATCCATCATAGATTGACCTCTCCAAGCTCTGGGCTCCTGATCTTTCACTCACTTTCCTGGGGGAAGGAATTACAGGCTTTTGAATTATGTCAACCTAAATCTAGGGGAATTATTTAATCTCACCAGCCTCTGGCTTCCTCAGCTACAAAATGGGGATGCATTGCTTCCCTCCCTGGGCAGCTGTGGCAACACATGTAGAGCAGTGTTAGGCATGCAAATGGTCAGTTAACGGTCACTACTCCTGTACCTGAATCTCCAGCCCTCATGCTTACCTTATCCCTGAGCCCCCATGTCCATCAATCTGCCTCTCCAGTCTTGAGGGAAGAAGGTACTCACTGGTCAAGGCTGTAACTACCATCCTGGGCTGGCACCGTGCCTTGCCCTCTACTGGCTCCATCTCACACATTTCCATCCCAGCCTCTGGAGTAGATACATGGCTCCAGGTGTTGGTGAGCCCCTCAGGCATGTACTGAGAGCCTACTAGGTACCAGGTGCAGTGCCAGAGTGGGCCACACAGCTGCTTTTCCCATGGGACTCAGCAGATGGGACAGTGGACAGCAGATGAACCAACTGCCCAGCAAGGGCCCTTCTGAATGCCCTCCTTCAGGTCCAGTAACCTCTGGGGCCCACCATTGGGATGCCTGTCTCACTGCAACTGAGAAAAGTGCCCTGTCCTCTCCCCCATCCCTAAACACAGATTCTTCCCATCCCTGTAGATCTTGGCTGGTCAGGGAACTGGGGCTTGGGAGGAGACGATGCATGACTTTGAGTTATTTCCTGGGCATCCCCTGCCTTAAGGGAGAGGGTGGCTGTGGCAGATGGCAAGGCAGGCATAGTAGTCATTCATAAGAGATCCAAGGCTCACTGGACCCTTTTACTCCCTATATTGAACCCCCTTCAGCCAACTCCCCAAACCCTCATCTGTGCTTTTTGGTTTAGTCATCACCAGTATCCGTAATGCTCCTACCTGCTTGTCATGTCAACCTCATCCTCTTCCGGAAGACCCTGGCCAGCCCTCAGTGCACTCACATAGCGGCTGTTTTCTCTTTCACCTTTCCAACCTCCTGGCTCCTCTCCCTTCACCTCTACATCAACCCTATACTTGGAGGGTCACCTAAAAACCCTGATGTCAGTAAATACTGCTGCCACCATAACCTCACTTGCCAGCACCCCATTTCTCAACTTCCACCTTTCCAAGGTGTCAACTTGCTGTCTCCCATCCCCCAACCATCCTTGATTTCAGGAGACCATTATGCATTGCTCTCCATCTCCTTGGACAATCAGGGGAATAGGGTCCACCATAACGATCTTAACTACAGAGGCAAAGTTTCTAAATAAGGTCACGTCTACTGTATGGCGAGTGTGTGGGGGTAGGACTTCAGTGTATTTTGGGGGACATTCAATCTATAATACAGGCTTGGGGCAGGGGAGAACCCCTGAGAGAACAATGGGAGTTAGGCAACAGAACCTCAGAGACCATGGTGGCCCATGGCCTCTATTCTACGAGCATTGGGGCCCACAGGAGCTGGGCAAAATTTGTTTTGATCTGCCTGACTGCTGCATGGAAACTAGGGGATTTGGACCAATGTAGACCAATTGGTACAGTTCTCTAGGGGAACAATGATGGTGGCTTGGTAGGCAGAAGTCATAAAAACATTTCTTATTGAGCAACTACAATGTGCCAGCCAGATATGATCCTACGGGGAGATACAGCAACAAAAACCAAGTCCCCATGCCAGTTTGAAGCAGGGAGTAGAGGGCTTCACTAAGGTGAGATTTGGGCAGAACACTTAAGGGGAGAGCAGGGAGGGGCTATGTGGCTCTTGGTAGGAGAGCCAAGCAAAGGGGACAGCCAATTTGTGACCCATGGTAACCACCCATGAAACTGACATTGGGAGAGGTGAGTGGACCAGGTTGGGCTAGGGGTACAGGTGCTTCTCAGTTGATTGATCAGTACCCTTCCTTTCTCCCAGAGGTCTGCAAGGTTGACCACCAGAATCGAGCAGGCTACTCAGCTCTCATGTTGGCTGCACTCACCTCCGTGGGGCACAAGGACATGGCTGTAGTACAGAGACTCTTCCACATGGGCAACGTCAATGCTAAGGCCAGCCAGGTGGGTGGATACCTTCCCTGGCTTCAAGCCCAGAGGTCACTTCCACTTCAGGAGCCAACTGTCTTTGACCTCCCTTTGCCTAGAGCCCACCCAGCCCTGTTCTCTTCTTCACTCCTCAGACAGGGCAGACAGCCCTCATGCTGGCCATCAGCCATGGCCGACAGGACATGGTGGCGGCCCTGCTAGCATGTGGGGCAGACGTCAATGTGCAAGATGTGGATGGGGCCACAGCGCTGATGTGTGCCAGTGAGTACGGGCACCTGGAAACTGTCCAGTTGTTGCTGGCCCAGCCAGGCTGTGACCCTGCTCTCCTGGATAATGTGAGTCACTCACTGTAGGGCTGGTGGAGGTGGCAGGATGCCCATGCCTTGGTTCAGGGACCTAACTGTCCCTATTATATCCTTCAGGAGGGCACCAGTGCCCTGGCCATGGCCTTGGAGGCTGAGCAGGATGAGGTGGCCACTCTGCTGCATGCCCACCTGAGCCTGGGCCAGCCTGGTTCCCTGGTGAGTGCAATTCCTGTGCCAAACCACAAAATTTATAGCTGCATATTGGGGGAGACTACCAAGTGTGCTCCAGGGAGGTCTCCCTTTCTGCACCCCTAGGGCAGCAGTGGGGTGGTTATCAGGGAACCATGGATCTCCTACATGGCTGGGACAGTCCTCTACTTTAAAGGCCATGAATGAGCCTGAGGCCTGCAGAGGAAAAGACCCATGATCAGAGAGCTATTAGAACTTCTCTGTTCATGAACTCCTGTTACTGCCCCCAAGGAGGCTCATAACCAAGGAATTAGGGAGTCTGGCATTAGGCCTGTTGCGGGGAAGATGCAGGTACCCTGTAAGGGAGCGCTCCAGAACTGGAGACTGAATGAGCTTGCCAGGAACAGGCAGAGAGGGGAACACTCAAGTTTGTCCCAAAGAGGTAGAGACACTCAGAAGGCAAATGCCAGGCTCTTTTCAGTATCTGCATAATTAAACCCAGGCAGCCTGGCTCCACTGTGGAGGGTGGAGTTTTTCCTTAGAAATGACTTCCTTGTGGAGAGGAACAAGACCACCACTGTTAAACATCCTTGAGTCTGAAGGAGCAGAAACCCACAGCATCCTGCCCACAAGAGATTGTGACAGGCTCCCCTACCCCTTCTCACCAGTCACCTCTGGACTCTACCACTGCCATGCCTGGTGTAACTGGAGGCAGTGACAATGGAGAAGACCCCCAGACTCAGTGAGTGGCCTCGCACAGTGAACCTGGATGGAGAGGGGTGAAGCAGCAGTCAAGGTTTGCTGTCCAGTTGCTAGACCCAGTCCAACCTTCTTCCCTAATAAAACATTTTTAGTTAAACCTGTATCTTGTTTTAGGAGCACATACAAACACATGGTTCCCTCTCATCAAAAAGAAAACGCTTTGTTGCCCCCTCTCCCCCAGTTTTCCAGAATGCAAAAGGGTCAGTGACGACCTAGGTACCCCACAGGAAGGTACCATAGACTTAGGGACAACCCAGACAAGAACCTGAATATACACAAAACACAAACGCTTTATTAACAGTCAAATGTCATCCCCAGGGGCCATGTCTTCCACCTAGACATCCAGGACCCTGTAAACAGATCCAAGCATGAGATGCTGACAGGCCTCTAGCAACCGACAAATTCTCTCCCCTGCTTTGCGAGTTTCAGCAGCCCGTTTCTACAGCCCCATCCCACTCCCAAGAGCCCCTCACCCGTGGGCTTGGCAAAGCCTCTTTACCCACCGGCCAACAGGCCAGCTCTCAGTCCCCCAACTTCAGTACTGCACTCACCAGACGCCAACTCAACGCAGCCTCCTAGCCTCTCGCTCTGACTCCAGTAGGGTGAGCACGTCACCCTCGCGCACGGGACCTTTCACGTTGCGGATGATGGAGCGACTCGTGTCGTCCATGAACTCCACGCGCACCTGATGGGCCCACGAAGGGGGACAGAAAGAAGTGTGGGCCGGCCACGGGTAACGATTATGGGGAGGGCAGGAGATGTGGATTTAAAGGGCATACAGAGGCCGGCCCAGGGATACTTAAAAACCGGCCTGAGGCTGACTAGCAGGTAGGTAGGACTGGGCCGGGGAAAAAAGCTGAAAAGGGCGGAAACATGGCGAACAAAGTTCTCGAACGCCAAAGTCAGCCACCAGGGGGAAAAACTGAAGCTCCAGGTCCGGTGGGGATGAGACCGTATATGATACTCGGCAGGGCGTGGAAGCACAATGGTCACTGAGACCGGCTGAGCCAAGAAAAAGAAGTTCACCAGAGGTCAGACCCAGCTGGCAGGGCCTTGGTGAGGGTTCAGACCCCCAGGAACCCGGGGGTAAAGGGAACATCGGTTCTCAGATTCCAATTGGCCTGGTTCAGTCCCCGGGGCGCCCCCACCCGTTCACCTGCGTGCACTGGCCCTGAGAACCGGTCCTGCCCAGCACTTTGGTGACCTGGCGGAAAGAAGCGGGAGTCAGATTTGGCCCTCCTGATTCCCCCTACCCCGCACTCCGGCCCTCAAGACCGACATCCCACCTCACCCTGGCTAGCTTGATAGGTTGCACACGACTCGTGTCCATGATGGCGGCAGCGGTTCCGCGGAGAGGAGTGACGTGTTTCGAGGAGATCCTATATACCAAGTCCTAGCCCCGCCCTCCCCGCTCTCGCGAGACCACGCACGCACTTCCCGGCAAGCACTCGCGGTAGTGACGTTGCCGGCGCCCTTCAGCTTAGACGGAGGATGGCGTCCGCTACTCGGTTCATCCAGAGGTTACGGAACTGGACCTCTGGGGTGCGCAGGGCTGGAAGGGCGCAACCGTGGACCTGCGAACTCCGTGCGCCCGGGACCGGCTTTTTTACTTCTTCCTGCACCCGGGGTCTGAGGGCCTTACTGCCGAGATCCCTCTTGGCCAGGACCCCTGGCTCAGACCGGAACCCGCAGCTTTTGACCTCTTCAGCCAGGGCCACGCCCGCCTCCACCCCAGGCCTTGGCCGGAAACCTGGCATCAGACCTGGCATCTCCCTAGTTCCAGACCTTAGTAGCCTGGGATCTGATGGCCTCAGCCCCCGACTTTGCTCTTCACAAGGCCCATATCCCTGTGTTTAACGGCCCTTCCCTCGCCTTCCCTTCGTTTATGTACCCCTGAGCTGTCCCTCTCTCCTGGGGTTCCCTTTTGGCTGACCTTCCTTCCTTTCTTCTCCCACAGCAAGACTTGCAGGCGAAGTTGCAGCTGCGTTACCAGGAGATCGCCAAGCGGTGAGCACGCCCCGCTCGCTGCTCAAACCCTCGTCCTGTCCAGCCTTTCCTCCACCAAAAACAAAACCCGCGCTCTTTTAGACCCCTGAAACCTGGGCAAAAACCCTGCCGCCAGCTTTCTGGCAGGCTGCGCAGGCGGGCTTGCCTTCAATCTTGTTGGACTCTGATGTAGACTGCTGTTCTTGGAAACAGCCAGATTGGGTGTGAATTCTGTTTGGGAAACCTCATTGTGATTTGCACTCTTCAGTGCGGCCTTGCCAGTTAGTGTTACCATTTCCAAGCTAGTGATGAAAAAAAATGAGGTGTGGAGACTTAAATTATTTCCTTAAAGCCACTCAAGCTAGAAAGTGACAGCTGGGACTTGAACCCTGAAGTGTCTTGATTTCAAACTCATTTATGTCCCCAAATGCTCTGTATTTACAAGCCTTTGCCATTTCTCATCCTTGGGAATACCAGTGCAAACAAAGTTCTTGACCTCATTCCTTCATATCCTTGGGAGAGACAAACATACTAGGGAAATAAACACAAGGGACAAAAGGAATGCTCTGAAGGCAAAATCAATGAGTAATCTGGAGGGTGGTTACCTCTGGTCCTGTGGTCAGGAGAAGTCTCTTCAGGAATTGACATTTGATTCACCTGAATGATGAGAAGGAGACAAAGGATAGTTATTGGAAAGACATTCTCGGCAGCGGGAACACTAAGCACAGAGCTGTGAGGCCAGGCATAGCCAGAAGTAGGAAGGAGTCCCCCGTGGCTGAAACACGAGGAGAAAGGGGGCTGATAGCAGTATATATGAAGTCAGTCGCAGGCAAAGGTAAGGAGGCTTGGGAGAGTTGGCAGGAAAAGAACAGAAATAACATTAAAATAACCAAATTTATGTGAATGCTTACATGGTGTGACTAATTCCCAATATCAAAAGTTTTGAATTGCTTTTCTATCCAGGGTTTAGGCCCGTTGAGGAAAGGGTTTTGTAAACTTCAGCTTCTTTAGGATAATGGCAGCCACTAGTGATTATTGGGGCCTTTCTGTTGGGCACTGGGTTTTGTTTCTTTGTTGTTTTTTTCCTGCAAATTAGCAACAATCACAGTTCGGATAAACCTCACTGGTTATGATGCTGCACTGCGCAAAGCTCTACACTGGTTCTTTATACCTTTTCTGTGCTACTTGCTGAAAGCCGTGGCCATTCCTATAGAGTTCATCTCTGCACTCCAGGAGTTAAACAAATTAGAACATCCACACAGGATATTACTTGGCATGTTAAATTTTTTAAGTTTATTTTTATTTCTCTTTTTTAAAAATATATGATTATCACAAGTTTTAAGAAAAACTTAAATCCTGGCAAAAATATTATCAGACATAAAGTTTATTTTCTTAAATTCATCAGGGTTTACCCTAGGCCAGGACAGAGAGCTCTGTTCACCCCCTCTCTGGCTGCAGCCACCATGAGGCAGCAGGAAATACCAAGGCCTGGGAGGTTTGGAGTACAAGGTGTTCTTTGAGTAACAAGCCTTGATCCCAGCAGGGTTCTCCAGAGAGTTCCTGAGATGGCAGGAAACCCAGGAGTTTTGTAGTCAGCCTCTGGGGAGGAATCCCTGCAGAATGAGCTAATGTTTGGAGCTTGTTGCCCACGCGTTTACTGACTAACTACTGGATAGGTGGTGGGTAGAGCCTGGCTTCTTCGTTTCTTGAGCATCTGCAGGTGGAAGTAAGGCCAGCTGCCAAGCTCTGGGTCATAGTGGGGTGGGAACAGGACCAGGTGTTCAGTCTGGGCCTGCCCCTTCCATGGGTTTCACAAAAGGTTGACCTCCCTATCCACCGCATTTGGGGCAGATAGGGGACCTGCAGTAGGGCAGGCCCAGACATCACCGTTCAGTACCTTCACACCCAAAGCCTGGGCTGCCACCTGCTTCTAGGTTCTGGCTCCTCTACGCGTGCCCCTCCAAACCAAGGGATACTCCTGGTCTGCAGTGTGTCCCAGTGACTCAGGTGACTGGCCCTTCTTAGCTAGGCAGTGAGAACACAAGGCTTTTGCTCTAATGCCCATGTCCTCTCCCTCAGAACTCAGCCTCCTCCCAAACTTCCTGTGGGCCCCAGCCACAAGCTCTCCAACAATTACTACTGCACTCGTGACGGCCGCCGGGAATCCATACCACCCTCAGTCATCATGTCCTCACAGAAGGCTCTGGAGTCGGGCAAGCCAGCAGAGAGGTGAGGACACCACACACCCCTTCTGCAGCCAGGCCTTTGTCTTCTGGTTTTCAGGGTCCCATTTGTCAAGCATCAGCTGTGGTGGGGAGAGAGGCTTTTCTTTCATCTGCAAACTCATTTGCTCCCCACCCAGCTGAGTGCAGGATTAGGGCCTCATCCAGGGGTGGGTCTCCTGCACATCAGAAGACGTGCCAGGGTCCCTTCAAAGGCCTGGGAGAATCCCACACATTGTTGTTTTGTAAGTTTGTATTTCTTTAAAAAATTGAGGTATAATTGACATAAAACATTACATTAGTTTCAGGTATACAACATAATGACTTTATATATTGCAAAGTGATCACCACAATAAGTGTACTTAATGTTCATTACTTCACATAGGTGAAATATTTTTTTTTGTGATAAGAACTCTTAAAATCTACTCTCAGCAACTTTCAAATATGCAATTCAGTATTATTAACTGTAGTCACCATGCTGTATATCATATCCCCGGGGCTTATTTATTTTTATAAATAAAAGTTTGTACCTTTTAACCCCCTTTGTTTACCTATCACCCTCCACCCCTGGCAACCACCAGTCTGTTCTCTGTATCTGTAAACTTGTTGGGTTTTTTGCTCTTTGTTTGTTTGTTTAGATTCCACATACAAGTGAGATCGTAAGATACTTATCTTTCTCTGAGCATGATATTTCACTGAGCGTAACACCCTCTGGGTCCATCCATGTTGTTGTAAATGGTAAGATTTTATTCCTCTTTCAGCTCAGCCGTGGCAGCCGCTGAGAAGAAGGCAGTGACACCAGCTCCTCCCCTGCAGAGGTGGGAGCTGTCCCAAGACCAGCCTTACCTGTGACACTGCTCTGGACCACCTGGCTGTGCCCTCAGAGCCACCTGAGTGCTTCCCCTCCTTGTGTTCCCTCCTGGGAGAATGTGACCTAACTTATGACAAATATATCGTGCTCTCCAGTATCACTTATATTTTTACTTCTAAGGCAACACTGGGTTTACTTGGATTTTGAGGCAAATTTGGTGCTAAGTGCTCCAGGGTCAGGGAAGGGTAGTGAGTGGTTCTTGGGCTTCCAGGTGACATGTGTCACAGAGATGGATGACATGTGCAGGAGGCCCAGAGTTGTGTCTGTCCCTTGCCCAAGGGCCTGAGTCTATCCCTGAGAGTGATGGGTTGGGGTCCAGGGGGTTTAGGAGGCTCTGACTGTGAAGGACAGCAGGGCCAAACACACCACTCACTTATCTCTCTCAAGAGCTTTTCCATCCGTTGCTCATATGGACATTGACCAGTACCCTCCCACTGTGGCTCCTGTCTGAGTTTGACCACCCTGCAGCTCAGTGGGGAAGGCAAGAGGAGAGCAAGGTGGCTCACCAGTAAGGCTCACCTAGGGTGGGTGAGGAAAAGCCTCCCTGAGCCAGAAACTTTTATGCTCAGGGTCTGAGGGACCTGGGGTGGAGGGCGGGGGGTGGTGAGGCAGTGCCAGCCAAGGAAAGGAAAGGGCCTGTGACTTGGGAGGAATGAGCAGGAAAGTCAAAGCCAAAAGGAAGTGACCAGTGGGGATGTGCGTCGTGCTGTCCAATGAGAGAACCCGCAGCCTTCAGTAGGTGAGATCAGCTTGTGTGCCAGGAGAAGGAGGTGAGCAAGGCAGGGCAAGAAAAGGTTACAGCCCCAGGCAGGAAGTGTAAGTGTCCCAGAATGGGCATTTCAAAACTAAAGCTCAAAGCTCATCAGAGGGAGAGAGCTCCATAGGCTCGAGCCCCTGGGAGACTTCCTGGAGGAGGTGGGATTCTGATTGGGGCAAATGAATTGATTCTGGAAGATACGGAAGGTTGATCAGGGTGTGTGGAAACCACAAGAAGGGCAACCCTGGAGGGCTTCAGAAGAACCTGGGCATGCCACTGAAGGTTTCAGAATATGACCCAGACTTAAAGTTCTGCGAGGGAGTAGAGGAAAGAGGGCTGACACCTGAGCTTTTTCTGTGTGCCAGGTGCTATTCTGAATGCTTCCTATCCAGGATCTCGGCTCCTTCAGTCCTGTGAGGTCAGTGCTGCTGTCAGACCACCGTAGAACTGAGGCGTGCAAAGTCCAGGAACGGCTTCAGCTTTTCTCCCTGGACACCAGCTGTCTCTCTTACCAAGATGCTGAGCCTCTAAGGCTGGGTGCCCTCTACCCCCACTCCACAGTCCTATTTGCACCCTTCCCACCAGCCTCTGCACCTTTGCTTCTTACACCATTTCACCTGGGAAACTGGGAGATTATTTTCAGAAAATATAACTATTCCAAAAGCAGCTATAACCTCCAACATTTTCAGACAGTGGAGTGTGCCATCCACTTGCAAATAGAGCCCCTTCTGCAAAAACCTGTACACTTTAGTGTGGCTTCCCAGGAAACTTGGGGGGTGGTGAATACTTCCATAGTTGTCCTAACACTGAAAGACAGTGACTTGGCTTCATGGGGTCTTGCCAGCAGTTGCTGCTTCTGAAGGCAGAGCTATAGGTAAAAATATTTTGAAGAAGAAAACTCAGCAGCCAAATTGGCTGGAAAGCCTGCTGGTTTGTTATTTTATGTGGCCCCTGGGTGAGTGTGAGAGGTGGAAACCCAAGGGTTGTCTTCACATACCTTGTTCCCAAAGTGAAGACTAATACTTTCCTATTGAGCGGGGTACATGTGGGCTAACAGAGGCAGCGAGCGTGGGTGAGCACATCCAGGTGTCAGGGACAGGGCCAAGGATGGAAGCCAAGGTCTATGTTAAGAGCCTACTGCTGTCCTAGGCACTGCGGACACAAAAACAGCATTTTTGCCCTCTTGGGTGTGTCATTTCAGTGGAGGGTCAGACACTAAACCAAAAAAAGGAAATAAAATACATACTGTGTAGGGTGCAGGAAAGCAGTGGGAAGGCGGGGATGGGACATGCCTGAGGGGAGTAGCTGTCGGGTTAAATAATTAGGCAGTACATTGCTGCAGGATGCACAGAGAGTGTTAAATCCTGTGAGCAGACACCGACAAGTTCGTTTCCATTCTCCTTCCCCCTTACCTTTCGCTACACCGTGTCACTGGGAAAAAAGTCTGAAGAGCCTCAAATCAGGAGTCTCCTCATATTCTGGCATTTACGGTAGGCTAAACTGCACGCCCTCCTGGACCAGGCCCAGGCCCCACCCTCTGCCTTTAGCGCGCCGGCGCTGGGATTAACTCGCGGTGCTGACTGCTCCACCCGGCACTAGGCTGGGGAGGCACATTGAGCGGCTGGATGGCACTGCGAGGACCGAGGCAGACCGCGGTTCTGGGCCTGGTGCTGCGGCTGCTGCTCGGCTTGGGGCTGGGCCTGGAGGCTGCCCCCACCTGGTCCCCGGCCCAGACCCTAGGTGAGTAAGGTCCACGCAGCCACGCGTCTGCCCTGCCGGGAGCCTGGCTTCATCCCTGCGCGCCGGCACCGCCTCCCCATTCGCTGCGCAGCTAGTCTGTCCTGGACACTTCTCCCGCATGTAGCATAGCCGGGTGGCTGTGCTACCCTTCACTAATGGCGGAATTCACCGTCTGCCTTTAACTACTTTGCTTGGCCCTGCTCACATCCCCGACTTGCTCTGCTTTGTTGTGACCCTTTGTCACCTCCAAGCCGCCTTTCAGCCCAGCGTGGGCTGGCAGGGTCGCGCTGTAGGCTCTAGTTGTCCAACCTTTAACACTGCAGGACCAGTCATCTGGTACCTGGTACCTCCCGCAGCAGCCTGCCTTCCAAAACCTCGTGTCTGAGCCGAGGACATGTGGCTGTTTCCTGTGCAACCATCCCCCTGCCTCCTTCCAAATTTGCACTTACTAACTCCTTCGCCCTTGGAAAAGTTTCCCTTCTTGTGGCCCCTGGCCTATGTGATGCTGGTGGCTGTCTCTGAGGTTCCCAGAGGCAGCTGGGAGGGTTAGAGTGTCCCCCCTGTGTGCGCCTGATTTTCAGGTGTGAGCTCAGATTCAATCACTTAACTCGCTGCTCCGTGGGTTCCCCTATTATCTGGTCCCCTGTCTCACCCCAAAGTCCCTTCCTTTTCTTTCCTTTCTGTTTCTTCTTTCTCTCTTTTCTTTTTCTTTCTTCTTAATTATAAGGGAAAGTTTATTTAGAAAATTACAGAGGTAGTGGAAGGGAGCCAGCTGGGCTGCGTAGGCTCAGCAAACAAGTTGGAGCTTAAGAGAAAGAAAGGGGAAGGTAAGGCACTTGTGGGGAAGAAGTGATGGACGGGAAAGGTGCAGGTGTGCTCCTGAGAGGGAGAGTATGCCAGTCCCTGCCTTTTTCAGGTTAAGTGTTCCTTCAAGAAAGGCAGGACTTATGTTAACTAAGTACCAAACTCTTTACACAAAAGCAGTCTCCTCAGGATCCTGAGGTAAGGACTCCTAACTGCCCCATTTACAGATGAGACAACAGGCTGGGAGAGGAGGTCACTAGTCACTTCAACTGTCTGGCACCCCCCAGATTTACAAGGTGGGATCAACTCTGCTGCCCGCTTTACATAGGGACACACACTCCAGCAGGCCAGGGAGAGAGGTCACTGCTCATCCAGGCCAAGACTCGCTAGGCCTGGGAAGCAAGCCAAGCCTCGAGGCCGCCATTCCTCCATGCTTAGGGAAGGAAGCTGGCTCCAGGTTGTCTACAGCTCTTTTGGGCTCCGCTGAGCTCAAAGACTGTGTGACGTATAGCTGCAGCTGGGCCTGGGGGTCTGCAGAGGGGCCAGCTGTGGAGAGTGGGGTTTTTGGAGGCTCAGGCCCCTGTGAGTTAAAGTGAAAGGGGCAAGCAGACCAGCATCAAATGGAGTGGGACTCAGGTGTTGGCCCCCTGTCTTGCTGCACCCAAGAGGAAGCATAAAATCAATTCCTTGCTCTGTCCCTCAAATTCCTGCCTGCTGGCTCAGGTTCCAGTTCCTTCTCTGCTCCTCCAGATCAGCATACAGCCCAAGCCTCACTGTGGGGGGTCCAGGAAGGCTCAGATCTCATCCCAGTGTGATCTGTGTCCATTTATTATCAGTTACCACCCTGGGCTTTCAGTCACAAGGTCATGGTCCTGACACACTGAGTGTCCAGTCTATTCTGTATCAGTTTAAGCACCATTGTTATATATAAGTGGGAAGCAGAACCTCAGGGGTCTCAGAGGGGTATGAGGCCCCTTCCAGGAAATAGATTGAGATCTTAAGACTGAGGAGGAAATCCCCAGGAACCAAAGGGAAAAGAGTGTACTGGGCCAGGGAGCAGCACTGACAAAAGCCTGGTCTGGAACAAACCCAGCCCTTGGAGAAGCAGAGAGGCAGCCAGGACAGAGGAAGCTTGGCGAGGAGGAGAATGTATGGGGAGATGAGGTTCCAGGAAGGGTTCAGGGCTGGGCTAGACCTTGCAGGTGCTATGGAGGAGGTAGGATTTTACTGTAGGAGGGTTGGGGAGCTAGGGGATGGCTTTGAGCAGAGGGCAGGTGAGAGTGGGTGACAAATGATGTGACTCTGAGAGGTTCCAGTGTTTGAATGGAGATAGGGATGGGGACCTGGTGAGGAGGTGGCACATTCAGGGCAAGTGGTCAGATCTGGGAGGAATTTGGGAGCTCAGTCAACAAAGCTTTGTGATGAAGCAGATCCTTTACCCAGGGCCTCAGTTTCCCCTTGTTAAGTAGGTGGAATGTAATGGGCCCTTCTGACCCTGACCGTGGGCCTGCTCCTGGGTGGGTTCAGAGAAGGCCCCTCCCCAAATCTGTTTAACTATGAAGCTAGGAGAGACTCCTAGGGAGACCATGTGGCCATTTGGAGCCTGGTAATGACTCTGGGATCAGTGAGATGTGGGTTCAAAGCCTGAGTCTACCAGTGGTCCTACTGCCTCTGGCCTTACTTTTCTGTAATGTTTTCCGTGGACTGGGAATGGCAGTAGAACCTGCCCAGTAAGCTGCATGGTGAGACTGTGAACTCTAACTCCAAGCCCCACACTTAGTAGATACTCAGCAAAGGGTGGTCACCAATGTAGTTCCAGCACCCTGGGACCTTGCTAGTGACCCCTGAACTTCTAGAGAGGATCCAGACTCGGGCTTCCCAGCTCTCACTTGTGTACATCTCACAGGTCCCAGCCCAGGTTCATGCCCTCCCACCTACTTCCAGTGCCGCATCACCGGCTACTGCATGCCCCTTGCCTGGCATTGTGATGGTGACTGGGACTGCCCCGATGGCAGCGATGAAGAGGAGTGCAGTGAGTGACCACTTTTTTGGGGTGGGACTTGCAAGGGTGGGACCATGGGAGGTGGTGCTTGTGGAAGGGATATGGCTTTCAGAGGGCACTGTGGGGCAGGGTCTGAGGGTGCATGGGCCTTGTAAGGAGGGAAGTCTGGGTCTCTGGTTTCAGAGGAGGTGGGTTTACAGGAAGGTAGAATTAGTGTGGTCTTGAAATGGGAGGCTTGCAAGGGAGTGGGGTGTGGAGAGTACCTGGGTCTTGTTGTGGGGGCATTTGGGACCTGACTCACCCTGCATTCCAGATGGGAAGCCATGTAGCCAAGATGGGCAGTGCCCACCACCTGTGGACAGCCCCTGCTCCTGTGACAGCATCGATGGTTGCAAGAACCTCCCCAACTGCAGCCAGCCCTGCCAGGCAGGGGAGCTCCGCTGCCCACTGGATGGCACCTGCATCCCACCCACGTGGTTGTGTGATGGCCACCCAGACTGTGTTGACTCCAGTGACGAGCTTGGCTGTGGTACGAGCCAAGGGACTTCATCACAGCAGTAATGGTGGGGAGGGCTGGTCGTTAGATAAGGACATCTGACACCTTCTGGCGTGTGACCAGGCTGGGAACATGGACATGTGCGTCTGCTCTTATCTGCAGTCCCTCGGGGGCAGTGAGAAGTCACTTCTGGTATCTGTGCTCATCAACTTCACCCCGTCTGGGATGGAAGATGAGCCTCAAGATCCCCCTTAGGCACCTGAAAGCCTGTTCATCTCCTGCTCCCCAACCCCCATGCCCTGGGTGTCCCCTCCCAAGCTAATGAATACCTGAACTTATTGCAGGAACTGAGACCCTCCAGGAAAGCACATCTGTGGGGACTCCTGTGACCCCAGAGAGTGTCACCTATCTCAGGAATACCACCTTTGGCATGGTCCAGGACTCAGTCCAGTCCAGAAGTCGAAGTGCCTACGGGGTTCTCGCAGCCGCTGGTATGATGAACAGGCCCCCACTTCCACTCCCTGGGGAAGGGACAGGCTGCAGACCCTAGTCCCCATGCATTGGGAGCTTGGTGGGGCTCCTCTCAAGCCCTCACCCATTCCCATCTGTCTGTCTCCCACAGTGGTGCTCAGTGCAGTTCTGGTGGCCGCCACCCTGTTTGTGCTGTTCCAGCTCTGTGCTAAAGGGCTCCTAAGCCCACTGAAGCTGCTGTTAGAGAGGAATACCTCACCCTTCTGAGGATGAGCTCTTGTCGTCACATCACTGGGGCCCTGAGTGTGGCAGCTATGGGGACACTCATGTGGCTGCTGGCACACCAGCCCTTGGACATGCGTTCTTCTGGCCACACAACACTGCAGACCTGAGCTCCTGAAGAGGTGACCCTGGAGATTACAGGTGCCTGACCGCACCCCCCCGGGCTCCGCCCCCTGAACGTGGGGGATCTGGATGGAGAACATGTGCCAGCTGGAACCAAGGGGTTGTCCCCAGGCCACTCCGGGGTCGGGGTGGCCCTTGCTTAGACACTACTGCTGCCCCACCCTGTCTGAGGGTGGTGATTAAAGTTATTTCATGTAACTCTGCCTGCCTCTGGGCCTCTGTCTCCGCTGGGACAGCTTGGGCTGTGGGCCACAGCCTCCCCTGTGTGCAGCACCAAGCCCTGGATGCCCCATTGTCCACCCTGCTTCCTGGGACCCTAAGCAGAGGCCGTGGAGGGGTCTGCATTACTCACAGACTCTCCAAGGAGAGCAGAGCTTGGCTGTTGCTTTCTGGAGTTCGGGGGGGGGGCTCCCTGCCCAGTGTGGCCATCAGGCATGATGAGGGCAACAGCTCAGGGAGGACTGCCGTTGAAAAGGCACGTCGAACCTCACAAGGAGCGGGTGCCACCCAAGGAAGCTCTCGGGCAGTCTGCAGGCAGAGGGTGGGGGAGGAATGTAGGCCAGAGCGTGCCCATCGACATATTGGATTGTAGTTTCCACCAGAAGGAGTGGGCACAGCAGGGTAAGTGGGCATGCATCTCTAGTATGGACAGTTTCAGTGGGCTTGGTGTGGGCACCATCTGTTGTGTAAGTGTTAGCCTGTTGGCAGGGATACCCTCAGCTAGGAGGGCCAGAGACACTCACCCAGGTCCTTGTTACTCCTGCTGCCCGCAGGCATTTCCCGACCAGAGCCAGGCTTAGGGCTGTACCAGCCTGGTGGTTCTGAGTATGATCCCAGGAAGCACCTCAGCAGCCATCAGGGACTTCGAAGAACAAGACTATTATTACTCATGGGTCCTGGAGCTAACACGGCAGGCTCTGGGCCACAGGGCGTGGTTAAACTTGCCATGGGGTGCACGCACAGACCTGGGGATTGAGGGTGGGTCATCTAGGATTGTCTGGGCTCTCTGTTGGTGAACTTAAAGCATAAGAGCAGGAATTAGGGTGTGGGGAGGGAGAAGCAAGGTCACGCAAGTTGTGGGTTATCTAGTCACCCAGCTCTGTCTGAAAGAGGGTCTTTTATATGTAAGAGCAGCCTGATTCCTTATCTGGTTGTCTTCTCAGTAGCTATGTCATTAGACTGGCATTGTGTTTGTTCAAGAGTAATAACCCTGGCTGGTGTGGCTCAGTGGACTGAGCACTGGCCTGTGAACCAA
>PVKM010021201.1:0-22781 GCA_004027735.1 Carollia perspicillata
GCTGTCAGAGTCACGCTGGAGTAAAACACACAACTTGGCCCTGGTCCTCCGACGATAGACTGCGGAACAGAATCTCATTACATTGAGACTAGCATAATACTCATGTCTTTGGAATCTACTTATTTTGAAGAATGCAGATGTTTCTCTCCTATTCCTCCCTTATTAGCACGGTGCTTGTGCTGAGGCAGGATCACAGGGGAGGTCTGTGGTCCGCTGTGGAAGACGCTCCCGCAGCAATTCTGCCAGGGCAAAGGGTGGGAAGACAGGAGATAATGAAAGATGTAGTCCTACGGCATGGGTAATTAGTTCAACAATTTGCTGAGAAAAAGTAATCGATCTTAGAGATGTCTTGCTTAATTTTTATAAATCCTGTTGTGCATTATTCAGATGTAGACATAGACCCATAAGGTAGCCTTCCTATTTTGAAAACAGAATGATCAATTCACTTACTGTTACCAGAACTGTATAAACCTACCGAGAGTTGTGCAGAAATTGTACTCTTTTTAATCATTTCCCTGAACTGAAACCCTTCTCCTAAATCAGTCTCTTAAGATCCTTTGTCTTCTGTAAATTCTTAGTAGAATTCCATTAATAGATGGCTAATAGATGATGAGACCACGAGGAAATCAGAAGAAAATTATTTCAAAGGAAGACTATTACACCTGTTCTCACGTATGAATACTAAAGGAAATACCTTAGATTGACTGTGGAGAAAACAGAGCTATTTAGGTCAAGATCAGATTCCTCAGCAGCGGTTTCAAAGGGAGATCTCTGTGCCAGAAGTTTATTGGCAAGTACTCTTGAGATTAACACCTGTGAGGGAGTGAAGGAAACCCAGTTGGGCAGAGGGAGGAAGTCGGCTGTTGATGCAGTCACAGCAGAGGCTCAGCCAATACCATGCAGAGCTCTGGAGATGGAATGTGCTTCAGGGTTGGATCTAGGGGACCAGGCTGTATACCTTGGCATTATTTAGCCTTTGGATGCAGTCTGACCCCAGCAAGAAGGGGTAAACTTGAGCAAAACAGCTCTTCTCAGCCAAGGGCAATTCCCAGAGAGGCCTGACAGTGGAGGGTGGTGTGCAAGCAACAACCTTCCCGCCCCCTAGAGGCAATGGGAAACCACAGTGGCTGTGCAAATATATCCTGCAATATCACAGGGGAATAGCGATAGAACAGGAGAGCGTCCTGTACAAACTGCGAGCCCACTTCCCAATTTTGCTATCAACATGGCCACATTATTAGAATATTCCTTTTTAATACTGAGCTATTTTACCTCTCCCGAGGTCCAATTTCAATTCCATAAAGTCGATATGAGCAGCTGCCATGAGTCATTGTGTTCCCTACACCCTCCATTTTAAAACTTCTCAGGAATATTTTGTAAAACTTTGGGTTATCCAATTTACTCCTTTTTCCAATGATTAGTAAATGAAGTTGGAAGATAAATGTTTAGTACATTCCCATTAAAAAACCATCTGCAGATAGTCACCGACTACCCAAATGTCCTAAGAATGATGTGTATATGGGAAGGTGGGATCACTGTTTCTGATCACTCCTTATATAAAGAACATGTTTCAATGAAAAAAAAATTGCAAGCAACCATCTTAGCCTGAATAGATCAACCCTTCCCTTCATCTAAGTTGCCTACTTTATTTTGAGAAATAAGAGAATATGCCTCTACCCAGCTCAGTGGTAAATAAAAACTTCTTCTTTTGAAAAACACCCCAAAAGAAGATAGCTCCCAACTGGAGGAGAGTTGAACCTGAACATCTTGGTTCCAGGGTAAAAGTCTTCTATTGTGTTTTCCCATTGCCTCTAGTGACATTTTAAATCAACTTTTCTATATAGAGCCAGGTTAAGAGAGAATCAAATATCAGAACCAAAAGGCAGAAAAAAACAGTATTAGTTTCTTAACATGACAAGTAATAATACAGGTCATATCAACATAGACAAAGCAAAGACGTCTCTCAGTGATGTCACTTGGTTTGCTCTGGTCAGAGAATCTAGTTTTCTGGAAATATCATTCCTAGTTTTGGAGCCCGAAGTATAGGATAGCACTGGAATATCGTGAGTTTGTTTATTTATTACATTTGCAGACATATTAAAACTGAAACACTTTTTAAGAAAAAATTAAAATATTACTTCAAAATAGATTATACTGTTTATCACTTTGAGTTTCTTGGAAATAAGACAGTGTGTAAGCGGAATTCTTAATTATATCATCACCATCCAGCATGCGCAGTGCTATCACTCTCATTTAATGAGTTCAAAACCACCACACACACAAAATGAGCACTCTGAGCCCAGCACTGTGCTGAGCGCTGGAGCTTCAAGGGGAGTTAGATTCAGACTGTGGCTATCAAGAACCTAGAGACTAGTGGGAAAGTATAAATCTGGCTATTAAATAACCCCAATTAAATCATCTTGGCTTTCTGATACCTGGAACATGTGGATATTCTTCCAGTCAGCACTGAAGCATACCTGTACTTCAGGAGAATGACCTCAGTGTTAGATTGTTTGCCATAGACCTGTCGTCAAAAGCCCAGGAAGAAAACTGATAGACCAGAGAAACTGTCTAATAAAGGATGCATTAACTTTCATTCCTCATGATATTCCCAGCTTTGTCCCCTTATACAATGAGCTCATCAGAAAACTATATGTCTGGACTATATTACTCTGGTCCCTCTAGACTTGGCTTCTCAGAATCATGCCTTAACATCGTACCAAAGACGTTTTAATCAGGACTTACTTGTGGTCATGAGTAAAATATCTCTGCTTTCTGAGGCACTATCTCTGCTTTCTGAGGCTTCAATCATTATATCATTCATATTCCTCCCAAGACCAATATAAATCTTATTGCTCACAATTACTAGAATGCTTGCTTTCTTTGAGCCATTGGTTTTATATCCTAGACACTTTAATCATGAGGACAAACAAAGTCCAAGATAATATTTCAAATTCATCGATGACAAATTCTAACAGATTATTTAAACAAAAACTAGGAAATTTTATAGTAAAGACGCTGACCTTCAAAGATGACATTGTAGGGACAATCTTGATACTAGCAAAAACAATATGCGGTTCAGAATGGACCAGAAGTTGGAATCGATTTTTTAAAGATACTGACATTCTTAAAGAGAAGAAGTCTGACCTCTTGCTTATAACAACAATGATGAAACATAGTAGAAAGAGCTCATGACATTAGAATGAGAAGACAAGGACTTGGGTGCAAGTTCACCCAATCAGTCATGTGACTGAGGCAAGAAGTTGACCATCATTGGAAATACACACAATGACCTACATTAATGGGTGCCTGCCAGTCCCTCAGAATACCTCTTCAGTCATAAGACTAAGGTATTGAGGCCTGGCTGGTGTGGCTTAGTGGATTGAGTGCTGGCCTATGAACCAAAAGGCTGCCAGTTCAGTTCCTAATCAGGGCACATGCCTGGGTTGCAGGCCAGGTCCCTGGCTGGGGGCATGTGAGAGGCAACAAATTGATGTTTCTCTCTCTCTCTTTTCCTCCCTCTCTTCCTCTCTCTCTAACAATAAATAAATTAAATCTTAAAAAAAAGACTAAGGTATTGAAAATGGGATAAACCCACCTAACATTTAAATGCCTATCTATCATAGCATCTATGAGTTTCATATAAGATAAATTTACCAAAGAGCTTTGTAAACTATAAAATAATGTATATTTTTAAGTATTCTGACTATTTTTATTACTATAAAGCACCTCATTATAAGGAAGGATAGTAAATTTTGATTTATATTTTAAGTCTTCAAAATATTTCTTTTCATTTTGTTTATTGTCTATCTTCCCCACTGGACAGTAGGCTCCTTATGAGCATGGACTCATCTGTCCTACTTATTTCTGTATCCCTGATACAGAGAGATCTGATCAGATCACTGGGGAGAAGTAGGGAGGGGCAGTAGGAGTTTGCTGAGGCAATGGTAAGCCATCTAGGATGGGGCTGGCTGAGAAGCTGAATGCCTCCAGAGCATGGAAATAAAAAGTGCTCCAGCAGCCTGGGTTTCCCAGCAGATGGTATTCTGGATGGGAAGGATCTCTAGGGGCAGCGTAGGACTGGGCTGGCCTGGCAGAGCCTGGCAAGTTTATTATTTGGGTGTTCTACAGGGAATAGGCTTTGAGGCAGAAGCCTGCCATTCTTCCAAAATTGTGTAGTTTTTGTATGTTATGTTGTTTTAGTTTGTAAACTAACCCTATAGAAATAAGGTAACTAAAAAATAACAGGGGGCATGATAGGAGAACTCAAGTGTTAGAGTTTGGCCTTAAACGATAGGCTTCAGTGATTAAAACTGTGACTTGATAGGCTGAAGAGACTGCTTTTGAAGGAAAGACTCCTTTCCTTTCCAACCAAACCTTTGTCTCTGGAATTCTGTCTAGAGGGTGGCAGAAAGTAGCAGGACCCCAATCGCTGTTCAGTAATATCACTAGTGTGTAACACAGAGCCTGGCACATATTAAGGACTAAATACTTATTTGTTGAATGGATATTTGAATGGATTTATTATTTACATGGTAAGTCCTACTGTATGCTTAACATATTTAGCTCTAGGGTTGAAGTGAATAATTCAACATAACTACAGCTGCTGAGAAGGCCCTAAGAAAGTATAGCAGAGATAACTGCGAAGCATGGAAAGAAGGTAAGGATAAGAGGAATCATTGCAGGACAAAGTATAACAGTTTTGAGAATAGAAGCATTATTCATTTTCCTCAAAGTATGTGCTGCTGACTTACATTTCATATGAATATAATGCACATCCACAAAGATGCTAACTTCCTTCATGTCTTTAAATTTTCAGTTTCTTTATTATGATCTATGTCTTCAATGTCGCTGGTTCAAAGAATAAGTAAATTCTGCTACACTCAACAATCTTTGGGCACCTACTACGAGCCAGGCAGTGAGCCAAGCACTGGGGATAAGCACAGTGTGGTTCCTGGTGTGAAGAGGCCCATAGTCAAGGGGGACGCCTAGAAAGGACTATTAAAATGCCGTGCTTAGCTCTAGCCTGGTAACATGTACATGCTGTGGGGGCACAAAGAGGGTAGGGGTTGTTCTGCCCACCTGACATAGATATGGGGGAGGTTTCCAGAGATGGATAACACAGAGCCTGAGCCCTGATGGACGAAAGAGGGAGAAGGGAAAGAGCATATCACAGGTTTAAGCAAACCAAGTAGTTCCGTGTGATTGTAGACAATGTTAGAAATGCTAGCTGGAAGTTTGATAGGAATAGGTGCTAGAATGGTAAGGAATGGTTAGGGGAGATGCTAAGGAGTTTTTAGCATGAATACATTTTGAAATATGTTATCTTATAAAAGAAAACTGTTAGAAACATTGATTACTTAGCACAACTCAGTTCCGCTTAGAAAACTATGCTCAACATGTACACTATACCAGCAAAGACCCTACAGCAATACCTCTGTACATAATGCAGGAGTGTCCTGTTTTCCACTGGAGAAATTTATTAGAAGAAAAAAATTAAAATAAATTCTCAAACAGAACACAAAAAAATACTATAGACCAATAGACAATGAATATAAACAAGTCACTAAAAAGAGAAATAACACAATTAATAATTACTCAAAAAAATAATCACCTTCACTAGAAATGATGAATTTTTAAACAACAGACCACCTGTTTATACTTAGCCAGCTGGGCTAGGTAACATTCAAAGCTGCGATGGTGTGGGAAAAAACACTCATTTGTTCAAGTGGGAAAATAAATGAACACAAACTTTCCAGAAAATAACATATATTAAGATTCTTTTAGCCCTGGCTGGATTAAGCGCCAGCCTGTGTAACCAATGGTGGCTGGTTTGATTCCCAGTCTAGGCTACATGCCTGGGTTGCAGGCTGGACCCCCAGTGTGGGATACATAACAGGCAACCACACACTGATGTTTCTCTCCCTCTCTTTCTCCCACCCTTTCCCTCTGTCTAAAAATAAATAAATAAAATCTTTTTTTAAGATTTTTTTTAAAAAAGAGTCTTTTTGAAAAGACAAAGTCTCACTTCCCTAGAAATATAGCCCAAAGAAATAATTAAAGATGCGTATGAAATTTACATACAAAGTTTTGCTGTGAGAGGTGTTGATTAAAAACAAAATTGGAAAGAAGTTAATTATCCAACAATAGGGGAGTGATGGAGCATAGCAATCTATTATTCAGCCATTAGAAATGTTTTCAAGAAGATTTTAAGGTCATATATGAGTTATCATGATGAAATCAAAAACTGGAATACAAAATTATATCTATTGCATGGGTTCCTTTGTATATATGCATATTTGCAAAATACAAGGGATAATGCTTTTCTTTAAAAAAAAGTAGGAATTTAAAAAGTAGAAATTTTTACTTTTCTCAGTTTCGATATTTTTATTCGATTAATTTTAGTTAAAGCCTCAACTCTTCCAGAAAACTTTTTCTGACCCCTAAACTTGAGGACTTTAGTGGCAGTCCATGAATACTCCCATCACCATACAAACTATATTGAAACTACCCACTTGTTCATCTCTCTCCCACAAAATGCAAATCCATGAAACCAGCAGTGGCACGCTAATCAGCTTTGGTACACTGAAGACAGTATTCAGAGAACTGAGACAGAGCAGCCATATATCTGGTTTTAAGAGTAGAACTGGGGTGCTTAGCAGTAACTGTGACACTGTCCCCTGCTCCTCCATGGGGCATAAACTAGAGCTCCCAAAGTTATCCACTATTCTGGACCGTGCAGGCCTAGGTCACCTTGGCTTCTGGTGAAGGTCCTTGCGTATCCACCGCGGCACACCTCATTGACCACTGTTCCGTTAGTCCCTGGAACAGCTGAAAGCTTTGGGTTGAGGACTGCCATGTCAAATGGGGGTTCCATTTCTTATGTTTTAGAGACCAGAGGGATGATAAAGGCCTTCTAATGCATTCCCTTTCTCTCTCTCTGGCATTTCTCAAATCCTAAAGACGCTAGGATGTTCTGCTCCCCAGACATATCTAGATGATGCCTTTTGTCTGGAACAGACTCTGGTTTTCTCTATTAGGAAAATGAAGCCTTTCTGCCAAAAACTTGCCCTTTTACTTGCTTTCTGGGAAACACTCTATATTGTGTGCTCCACCCAGCTCCAGGATGAAGTTTTTTTGCTTCAGAGCAATGACAGGCTGGCCTCACACTCCCCTAAGACCTCTATTTTCTAGCTATCAGAGGGTTTCAGGCCTTAAGATTTTATTTATAATCTGCAAAAATATATCTAAGTATGTGTACAAGCAATCTGTTCTTTTAAAAATTTCTTTCCTAATCACAAGAGCCACTGCTGGGAATTGTATTTTCAACTTGGCTAATTGGGAGATTTCACGCCAGAGATGGTGGCCAATAATTAGGTACCATTTGAGCAGTTTGACATTATCAGTACCAGATTTGAAACTGAACATCAACAAATGTGCCTGCCAATTCTAAGCATTTATGCTGTGGTCCTTTGCTTATTTATTTGCCTAAGCTCTGCTCTGATCTCTACCTCTTTAGACATCTAAGTATCCTAAAATGTTCTCTACTTAAAAGGACCCACATTGAAAATTGTTTCCCTACCATTTTTTTGTATCTCAACTCCAGTTTTTATTTTCTTTTCCCTAAAAGAGGAGTGAGAAATGCCATATAAAAAAGGGACAAAATTTGGAATACAAGAGGAAACTGAAGATATTTGCCAATACAGAACAAAAGTGACAGTCTCCGTGACTTGGCACCCACCAGAATTAAAACCCAAACCAACAACAACAATAAAAACTTGTAAGGAACTACTTTCTATAACGAAAGGTCAGGTAAGAAAGGAAACCACAACAAAGAAAACGAGACATACGCTGAGCAACATCTCTCGATGTGGGCCATGATGTTGCAGAACATGATTTGGTACTTGGTGGGGAGCAAATAAAGGAAGCCATGTCCCTTTTCCTAGTTATTCTTTTTCTTGTTCTTACTGGAAAATTGCACTGTTATTTTTAAAACGTTAACCTATTTCTATCACCCAAGTTTCAGAAGAGAGTATTGAGTTAAGAGGGCAAATTTCCTTGAAAATCATGTATCCAACAGATTTATTCATGGGTCATAGCTGTGACCCCAAAACCTATTTCTAATAAAGCAAGTGTTGGCAGAGCTGAGTCCTCAAGAGGGTTAAATCTTGCTCGTCTTGCCCCAGCTGATGGAGACAGTGAGCAGATTGTATGAGAGAGGTCAGTAATTTTCAACAGATACCTAATAACTGAGTCTAGAAAGGGTGGGGCAGGGGGAGAAACTCAGCCCTCTCCTTTTGGCAGAAAGCTTTACTTTTTTACATTTTAAAACTATTTACAATTCATATGGTTTCCAGACCCGCTCTCCAGAAGCAAGGGCACAGTTCCCTGCCTGGGTCTCTCAGCTCTCCACATGTGATTTCTCAGGCAACCAGCTACATGAGCATTTGATTTGAAAATTAAGCCTTAAATTTAGCAGTGTGAAGGGAGAAAATATGTCTAAACAGCAATGCTAGGTAAGGAGCAAGGTGCCCAGATGAGGCAAGCTGGGTTAACAGGATTTGTTCAGCCAGGCAATTTAAACAGTCCGGTTAGAGGCAAACATCTGACATGGAAACAAGGAAGCCCATCTCTGCACCTCTGTCCAGGTGTCTTTGGCTGCCCAGGTTCCCACATGTTTGTTTCCTGACATGCTGCAACCAGGGGGTAGCTGCGCTGCAACCAGGGGGTAGCTGCAGAAGAAACAGCGAGCATTGTTTCAAATACTACTGCCTTGAGCTCTGATAAGTTAGAACTGAAGCCCAGCTGGACTTAATCCTCTCCCTTTCTTTAAACGTCAGACAGGTCCCGTGCACATTCAGATGCGGCAACATCAGGGAGACTCCCAGTAACACGGAGCACTTGGATTAAAGATGGGTCTTGTATCCGAATACCGCACAGCAAACACCAGTCTCAAGTGGCAATGATAGCAGACAATGCTGTTCATAGAACATGTACTATGTGGACACCTCCTCCTGCCCCACATTAACTGTAGGGAAGAAAGAAGGGGAAAGGGATGTACATAGGAGATATTCTGATCTTGCCTCAAAATGACTTACTGAATTCACCTAAATGCATCTGGCTCATCCATCCTATAATTACTGAGCATTATCTTCATGCAGGACACTGTTCAGTTAGATGATGGGAATACAGAGATTGTTTCAGCCTCCGGTAACTTGCAAAGAGTGTAAGGACAGACAAGTGTGGCAATAGACAACTACCCCTACATCTACCCTGCCTACATCTACCCTGCCCCCCTCCATTGGTTGCTTATGTCCAATTCTCCTCTTCCGCTGTCTATTATTATTTTTTTATTATTACTATCATATCCACCCTTACACTTCTAACCTCCCATTTTCTGTTAAATATTTTTATCCTATAGAGTCTCTGACTTCCCTTCTCAGGTGCCTCATCACGACAACAATACTATAGGGAGTCACAGAGTCTCACTATTTGAGGACTGGGAGGGACCTTGAAATGTCTAGCCCAATGGTACTCAAAGTTCAGTGTGCATAAAAATTCCACTAAGTGCTGATCAGAATAGAGTTATAGGCCTCAAATCCAGAGATGTTTATTCTGGAGGTCTGGGCAAAGGCTCAAGAATCTGTGCCCTAGCAGATTTGGACCCAGGCAGTCCTCAGCTCTCACATGGAAAAGCACTAAACAGTCCAGTGATATCCATGGAGGCCCCTCAAGGGCCACCACAGAGGATGAGGGGCAGCCAGTAACACATGTTTCCCCACCCAGTTCCATCCTGAGCAGCGCTTGTACCTGTTCTGTATGTTAGGATTCCATATAAGATTTCACTTGAAAGGGCTCTGCTGATGGGAAAAAAAGAGTTTGAAAATGACTAGCATCCAACCCCCTTGTTTTGCCACTGAGAGAACTGAGGTCCATGGGGCTCAGTCACACAGCCAATTAGAAACAGAGCCAGCACCAGACCTCTGTCTTCTGATACCAGGCTAGTGGGCTCTCCCCAACAGCCTCCTGCCTCGTGGTATGGAAGGACAATACAGGTTTCAACAGTCCTATATGAGCAATCTATACATGAAGATAGCAGGCATAGCTGGACCACATTTTATCAGAGCACATAGCTGTAGTGACGAATTTATGCTAGCTTATCTATCTGTATTTTTCAGCCAACATGTTCTTAGCCTCCCTCTGCAATAAACCTATGAGGAGCTAGTCATCCTTTATAGCCTGAATCCTTCCCTAATCCTCCTATCTCCCCTCTCCCTCTCACCCCATCCTTCAATTAGCTTTTCAATGCTGATACTTGCTGGGAGCCAATTCTTTCTCTGAGACAATGATAGCCCTGCTACCACCCTCCCAATTTGTGGTGGGGACCTCCCAAGCGAGCTTTCCACAGCATCTCAGGTTTCCTTTTATCATGGCACTTACTGCTGTAAAATCGTCCTTTTATTTGTCCATCTCTTCCCCTAAACTGCAGGCTTGTTGAGGGGAGGAACATGAACCCCTGTCTCTCTAGCATCCAGCATAGTGCCAGTGCAGAGGAGTGTTACACAACGGCGGCTGAGTGACAGATGGATGAGTGGTTGACAGATCCCTGCCACTACTCTCAGTGCCCCTGTGAAATTTTTACTTCATGTTCCGATGCAGGCTTAATATGTGTGACTGACGCGCAGAGCAAATTAGACGATCCGATAACATTCATCCCTAGCTGCCAGCGTAGTCCCTTCAGTCTCACTGATGTTCATGTGTTCTCTCCCGAGAAGCCTTCCCTAATTGAATTCCATTTCTCAATACTTCACTGTTCTTTTTTCTGCTCAAACTTCTTCACACTGGGCTTACCACAGGACTTTAGTCAAATTTAAAATCCAATAAGTACTTATTTTGAATAAAGGCTCACTTCTTTTCTAAAGCTTACAGAAAGCAAACTTTGTTGCATATATAGTCTCCATTTTAAAATGCTATCATCTTTCTTCACATCTTCAAATTTTCTTCTTTCTCCATCATTACAGTCCGTTTTCTTCCTTCTGCAATGTTGAGCATCAATCACCATCCCAATTACACTTTCCCTTTCTTCCTCACCTCTAGTGACAGGCCCACAGTGCCACAGCCAGAGCTCCCTTTCCGTGTGTTGTTGACGACACTCTTACATACAGCCCCCAAATTTCCCGAGTGCTTGTGAGTCTTTTGATCTAATGTAAAGATCATTACTCTTACTTCCTATGTTCTCCGCCCCACTTGTTCTTCTTCTTCTATTATTGCACATCTAATTTTTGCCAGAAATCAACAAGCAGAGATAATTTTGTAAATTCCTGGCATGGAATAAGGAAACGGATCTCAGTGCTTGGGAACACTACTCAAGTTTAAAGGTGGTTTCATGTGTCCCTGAGTTACAGCTTCAAGGCACCATTGGCGGCCAGGTTCCCAAGCCCTGCTAAGGTTCTCTGCCACCTGGCATTGTCTTGTCCGCAGAGCCTGTATTCCAGTGAGAATTTTCAAAAGGTGAACATTCCTAATGAGACGGGTCACTTTGCTCACCCACCTTACACATGATTAAAAACAATAAAATGCTGAGAGTATTGTGGCAATTCTAGAGATAAGCCTATGGCATACCAGGTAAGTATGATTGCGTTATATTTGGGGCAGAAATTAGGTTTTATTTTACTTTGCATCCCCAGCATATAGCATCCTGTCTGACACATACTAGGCATTTAAGAGATATCTAGTGAGTAAAAAATATGAACAAGCAGAACCTCTCAACTAAAAGCTGAAAGCAAGTGAGCATTCACTTCCTAGGTCTGCTACACCAGATGACACAAACTAGGTGGTTTAAAGCAGCAAAACTGTACTCTCTCACAGGTCTGGAGGCTGGGAGTCCAAACTCAAGGGTCATTGGGGTGGCACTCACGTTGGGGGCTCTAGGGAAAGATCTGTTCCATGCCTCACTTCTAACCTCTGGTAGCCCCAGGCATCGCTTGACTTGGGACAGTTTAACTCCAGTCTCCGTTTCCACCTTTACATTATCTTCTTTGTGTATCTTGTTTCCTTCTCTTATGAGGACACTTGTGATTGGATTACTCAGATGACCTCATCTCAAGATCTTTGAATTACTAACATATGCAAAGACTTTTTTTCAGAGAAAACACTCAAGTTCCAATGGGTAAATCTTTGTGCGGAGGGAGGCACCATTCAAACCATGACAGTAAAATATAGTAAAATCTCAATTAGTTTTTAAATGACTATTCTTTGGAAGATTTGAAAGGATAAGAAAAGAGGAGAAAGCAAAGATGGATGAGGAAAGGAAGCAATAAAATGCCTTCACAAGTTCATTGCCGTTTTCTCTTAGCTGGGTAGTAGAATCAATAGTAATTTCTATATTTTCTTCATTCTCTTTTTTAATTATTCTTCATTTTCTGCCAACAGCAGACAGATAATATAGCAATCTAAAATGCATGGAAGAAATTAACCCATTGATATTATCTCAGGATATTTAAAGCTAAATGTTCCTGTAGTAGAAATGTGTAAGTATTTAATCAACAATAAGTAGTTAATGAACAAATGCTGTTAAAACATTTATTTGATTTGGTATAGACAATATGTGGGTTGTGATTGAAACCAAATTTACTCCCTATAATATTATAATCTCTTTTATCTTTCATATTTTAAGATCTTAAGAGAGCTTTACATTTTGAAATCCTAAGGCCTTTGTAGTTTGAGTATGGGTTTGTTCTTTCAAAACAAATCCTAGATCTCTTCCCTATTATAACAGTGAAGAGATACATAAACCTATTTTTTTTTAAAGAAGAGAGAATCGAGTTTTAAATGTTACATAGAACATGGTGTAGTTTAAGCTTTCTTTGTCATGCATAGGTGGGTCCTCATTACAGAAAAATCTGCTCTTTCGTGAGCAGCTGTGATGGGTTGGAGTTCAGAGCCGAGGAAGAAGCAAACCCCTCTGAGTAATAAACGGGAGATATATGTATGAGGGGCCCTAAATACTGAAAGAAATGGGTTAGAGCCAATGACACTGAGCACTGAACAGGGGGAAGAGATTACAAACGCCAGCAGCAGAGAGAGAACTTGGCAGAAGAAAACTGTTAAACGGGGTTTCCACATTTTTTGCTATGAAGTATGTAAAACAAAACCCATGTATAACCCCCAAAAATCTTCATTCAACTCTACCTTGTTCTCTGTTGCTTTGGGGGGGAAGGAGGCAGCGAGACAGCTTTAAGAGGAGCAAAAGGAGCTAACATCTGGATTTTATAAATTTTAAAAAGAAATTAGGAGATGCCACTGAAAAGCTCATGTGCCGAGTTTTGAAAATGTTATAATTTCCTGTTATTTCAAGATGTACCTCATTTGGGGAAATAGTCACCATTTAGAAATTTAACATTTTAAAAAGTTATATTTATGCACCATCATAATTGATTACAATGGAAAATCACTTACAAGAACCTTAACGATGTCACGGCTCATACACAGAAACCAGCCACTGGCAAGTGGGCACTTCCATCTGCAGAGCTGACACGCAGAGCTGACACGCAGAACCTGACCGAGAAGTGGTCAACCCAAGACCAAAGAAACTGAAATCAATTTGTTGAGGGTGACGCTACTTTTCAAACATGTTTTCTGTGACTTAGTAGCATGAGCTAAAAATTAAATTAATTTTTAAACAACTTCCTCTGAAGAAACCACTGAGACTACTCCCATTAGCTTCCCTTTGAACTCACTGTCATGTAAGCCCATGTAAGCCTATAATCGTATGTTTTATTAACATTGTTTAAAAGAAAAAGAATGAAGTTTTTCCACTCAGTTTTCCCCTCAAATATGCAGTCTCTTTATATAGACCCCAAACAGCTCTCCTGTAGACCCAGTGGTACATCATTAAATTATCTGGGTGGGCTGAAGATTTTAAAATACTCAGGAAGTCGATGCTCTGCCTTGTTGTTTAACCACACAGGCCTCCGCTCCAACTGCAAGCCAACAAAGCCCCGATGAAGCCCAGGTAACTCAGCTCAGGGCTCATCAGTTCTCCCACGGGATCCGCAGAACCCCGGGACCGTGCATGTTCACACTCCCCCACGGCTTCCGAGGAGCTCACAGACACCCTAAGAAGTGTCAGCTCCAGATGCATGAAGTTCAGTGATCTTCGGTATTTTTGGTGCAGGTGCCCAAGACGGAAAAGAGCATATTTAACAAGACGAATCCACTCTCACCCGAGACCGACATTCTGGATCAAATCCAGAAGAGGGCAGTGCCATTCATGAATTGCTCCCTCTCCTGGGTAAGTTATGTCCATGAATTCAGCAGCAAGTGATAGATCTTTTGACATTGGTTGACATACCTCAACTCTGGCAGCACAAAGAGGAGGGAAAGAGTTCCGTCACAGCTGCCTGAAGGGTCTGCGTGTCATGCCACCCAGCCACTGCCCAAATGTACTCGAGGAACTCTGCAGACCAGAACTGATGTGTGTATTTTACGTGTGAGCGCTGTGTAGCTAGTAATTGTAATATAAAACTTACATTCACACTGTTTCAAACTATTGATGTTTGGGAATTTAGTAACTAATACATATTTTTAAGTGGAACATTTTGGGGTTTTTTTAATGATTAAGGGAAAGATAGACCCGGAAGTCTAACAGCCACCCCATTCAGGAGCACCCATGTTCGATGAGACTGAAACCTCCTGGGTTCAGTGTGTCCGACCTGGTCCTGCTCGCACTTACACCCTGGGGCCCTGATAAAGGTTGTTGGTGCTGGACTGAGCAACAATGCTTCCCATTCTTTTTATTTCATATAGGAAATAATGGGTGCAATGTAATCTTCCTAGGTAAGTTTTATAAATACATCACAAAAACCGAGTCTTGAGAAAAAGGTAATTCTATCAATTCAGAGAGATCAATAAACTATATTTTAAATTAAAAACAAGTGAAACAGCAAACAATAAGAAAGCACTTATCTTAATTGTGAGACATGCATTTAACAGAATGTTATGCAGCCTGTAAAAATAATGTGTACAAAGATAATAGAAAGACATTAGAAACTGGTAATGATATATGAAGTGAAAATAGAAGAAAAATACACACACACACACACACACACTCACACACACAATTATAAGAAATCTTGGCATAGGAAAAAAGACAGAAAGGACATAGAACAAAATAGCAATGCTTTTGGATAGTGGAAGTGTCAATGTTATTTTTTTCCCTCTACTTATTTTCCAAATTTCTCTTAGTGGGCATGTGCTACTTTTATAATGAAAGAATAGCTATGTGCTAAGAAAAAGGAAACAAAATTTCCTATCTTAATATCCAGTTGGAGTTATCTTTCAAACTGGGTTAGTTAAACCAAGAGAAAATTTGTTTCTATTGAAATAGTATATTTGTTGGGAGAACTAGACAGCTACATGCAAAAAAAATGAAACTCGATCACCAACTTACGCCATACACAAAAATAAATTCAAGGTAGATAAAAGACTTAAATATAAGCCGGAACACCATTAAAGTCATAGAGGAGAACATAGGCAGGAAAATCTCAGATATTTCACGCAGCAACATTTTACTGATTTGTCCCCTAGAATAAGGGACATTAAGGAAAAAATAAACAAATGGGATCTCATCAAAATAAAAAGCTTCTACACGGCCAAAGAAAACAGCATTAAAATAAAAACAGAACCAACCATATGGGAAAACATATTTGCCAATGATACTTCAGATAAAGGTTTAATCTCCAAAATATATAAAGAACTTGCACAAATCCACTCTAGGAAGACAAGCAACCCAATTAAAAAATGGTCAAAGGACTTGAATAAATGCTTCTCCAAAGAGGACATACAGAGGATCCAGAAACACATGAAAAAATGCTCAATATCACTAGCTATCAGAGAGATGCAAATTAAAACTACAATGAGATATCACTTCACACCAGTCAGAATGGCCATCATAAACAAAGCAACAAACAACAAATGTTGGCGAGGTTGTGGAGAAAAGGGGACCCTAGTACACTGTTGGTGGGAGTGCAGACTGGTACAACCACTATGGAAAACAGTATGGAATTTTCTAGGAAAACTAAAAATGGATGTGCCTTTTGACCTAGCAATTCCACTGCTAGGTTTATACCCTAAGAACCAAGAAACACCAATCCAAAAGAACCTATGCACCCCAATGTTCATAGCAGCACAATTTACAATAGCCAAGTGCTGGAAGCAACCTAGGTGCCCATCAGTAAATGAATACAACAAAAAACTATGGTACATATACACAATGGAATTCTATGCAGCAGAAAGAAAGAAGGAGCTCCTACCCTATGCAACAACATGGATGGAACTGGAAAGCATTATGCTAAGTGAAATAAGCCACATGGTGAAAGACAAATACAATATGATCTCACCTTTAACAGGAACCTAAAAAACAAGACAAACAAGCAAGCAAAATATAACCAAAGACATTGAAATAGAAAACAGGCTGATAGTAACCAGAAGGGAGAGGGGAGGGAATTTCAGGAGACAAGGACCCCTTCCCCTTGGAAGGGGTCACAGGAACAAATATAAAGGACACATGGACAAAAACTAAGGGGGGTGGAAAGGGGAGGGAGGTGGGGAGCACTGGGGGGGTGGGCTGGGATGGAAGTAAAAGACAGAAAACTGTACTTGAACAACAACTAAAATAAAAAAAATTTTTTAAAGAAATAATATATTTGTTCACATAATTATGTAGGAATAATATCTAGGAATAGCAAGCTTGAATAGTGCAGATAATACTCTGCAGCACTGAAAGAAAGCCCTTGTCTCTCCCTATAAATGCACACAGTTTCCAAATGGAAAATGAGTGAATAAGACTGATGGGAACATTCTGTGAAAGAGCCTGGAAAATCTGAGCCAAATTTACCAATGCTCAGGAAGGTATGACGTGGAAGGTGTTGCACAAAAAGCTGATGGTCAGAAGTCATTTGAAGTCTAGAGGCGTCCAGGAAATACCCTGACTGAGAGGGGGGTAACTGCACTGAAGCAACTGAGCTCTGCCTGTTCTCATGCAGAAGCATAAATTCAGAAAATGTTAGGTGTGTAAAGATATTATGCAAAGGTGATGCTGATTCTATTTGTGAATAGTTAAACAACCCACAATGCTGGCAGCCTGCAAGATTCGAGCAGGGGATCCAAGGCTGGGGATCAGAAGGCCGGGGTCACAGCAGAGTTTACTCTCTTCCCTGCTTGCTTCCCTCACCTGGAAGGAAGCTGTTGTATAAAGCAGTGCCATCCAGCGGAAATAGAATGCCAGTCACGAATGCAAGCCACATAGGTAATTTTAAATTTTCTAGTAGCCACATTCAAAAAGAGTTTTTAAAAAGAAAAATGTAATTTTTATTTTTTTTCATTGTATTTGTTGTTCAAGTACAGTTTTCTGTCTTTTACTCCCATTCCATTCCACCCCCCACACTGTGCTCCTCACCTCCCTCCCAATTCCACCCCCCTTAGTTTTTGTCCATGTGTCCTTTATACTTGTTCCTGTGACCCCTTCCCCTTTTCCCCTGAAATTCCCTCCCCTCTCCCCTCCGGTTACTGTCAGCCTGTTCTCTATTTCAATGTCTTTGGTTATAGTTTGCTTGCTTGTTTGTCTTGTTGTATAGGTTCCTGTTAAAGGTGAGATCATATGTTATTTGTCTTTCACCTCCTGGCTTATTTCACTTAGCCAATGATACCTCAGACAAAGGTTTAATCTCCAAAATATATAAAGAACTTCCACAAATCCACTCTAGGAAGACAAGCAACCCAATTAAAAAATGGTCAAAGGACTTGAACAGATGTTTCTCCAAAGAGGACATACAGAGGATCCAGAAACACATGAAAAGATGCTCAGTATCGCTAGCTGTCAGAGAGATGCAAATTAAAACTACAATGAGATACCACTTCACACCAGTCAGAATGGCCATCAGAAAATTTTAATTTTAATATATTTTATGTAATCCACTGTATACAAAATATTACAACTTTGAAATTGAATCAATATATAACAAATTATTAATGACCTATCTTACATCCTGCTTTTGGTACTAAGTCATCAAAATCTAGTATGTACACCTTATGTTTACTACACATCTTAACTGGGACCAGCCACATTTCAAGTGCTCAGCAGTTCCATGTGGCTACCGGCTACCTCACTGGGTAGCAAACGATCTCCACACACCTTTCCTTATCTAAAATCCATATGACTAGAAATGTTGATGAGATAGAACAGCAAATATTGGAAGTGGCATAAATATGTGAAAGTCAACAAGTGACTGAGATCTGAGAACAATACATGTAATGGAGAGAAAAAAAGACAAAAATGGGGAAAATTAAAATTTTAATTTCTGAAGGAAAGGAAAACATAGTAAAGTAGTTATTGATTGGCCAAATGTTTGACTAAAAACTTGAGCTTGAACACAGAAATAAATGTAAATAAGCATTATAGAGTTATTCCTTTATAAGGATAGCTCTAATATGAAAAACTCTGCTTACCATTTTAAAAATGAATGGAATTTCTTTTCTCGGATGTCTTTTAATATTAGCAAGATGTAGGCATAAAGATGTAGATATGAGCAAAGAGATGGCTGCCATTACAAGTTCTTAACTCTGTGTGATAGAATCATCTTGGAAACTTTTAAAAAGCACCAGGGCTTCACCTCCAAAACCCTCATGTAATTGTTCTGGGTTGTGGCTGGGCTGGGCACTGATATAATGTGCTGCCCGGGTGGAGGAGCACCGGATTAGATGACCTCTGCCCTCTGAGAGCCCCTCACGTGCTCCCACTGTGGCCGAGGATGTTGGCATGACTTGGGGAAACCTCCTCTTATCAAACACTGAAGCATCTGCTGGCATGCACACATTCCGTCAGCAGGCATGTGTCGTCTCGCCTGGGCCGAGGGTGTGCACTTCCTGTTCAGCAGTCAGTCACCTTAATTCTGACTCCGCAGAATCACGCCCCTCCTGCTTGGTGTTAAAACTAAAGCCTCCCGGGGATTTCAGCCAAGCCTAGCACAACACCTATTTCTTAAGCACTTTCACATATGATAACAGACTGCAGAAGCAGAAGACTGGTCCTGACCTAAAAGGAATGTGAGTAACAAAACCAAAAAAGAGAGAATGAAATTGAAAAGAAAGATTCTAAAGAAAGGGTTTTATCTCTCAAATTATTTTGTAGCTGAGGTTTACAATGTCCACCATCACAGCTTGCACAATGCTAAGAACACACGTGAGTAATGCTCCAGGCACTGAAAGTATGGTTATGTGTATTTATTTACATACACAGCGACCAGCACCAATAATGCCCCTTTTTATTACTAAATCATAAGCATGTAATTCTGTGACATAACAATATCACACTCAAGCATACCATATGATATTTAAGGTAAAATGTTCCAATTAAAACTATAAATTATTACATCCATATTATTACCCTACCAACCACACTCAAGCATACGTTACTTCTGACACCCCTGTATATTACATAAAAACTACATACATATTATGCAATTATGTTTATAGTTCTATAATTGTATACAATGCCCTTCACATATAAAATAAATAGTGAAGCTATGAGCAGACCACAATTTCATACCTAGACATCACTTTATGACCGGGTAGAAGTCTAATTTACATCTTTACTTGCCATGAAACCTTGGACAAGTCACTCCCTAGCTGGGTCTTAGTCTCTACTTTTAAATTAGGCAGCACTGCCCACACCGTGGGGTTTCATGAGAGTTATATGTGGAAGCACTGCAGCCCACACATGGCATTTGCTCAGTAAATATGTATTGGGAAAATAGCTGCCTACCTTCTTTGCTTCTGAGCACAGAGAGAGGGAGATGTGAAGCCCAAAAGAAAAAATAATTGCCCAAAGTCACTCAGTGGCCACTTACAGAGACCCAGGTTTCCTGAATGGTGCTTTCATTGTGCCCCGCTCCCCTCAGCAGTCTCCTCCTCCTGTGCCTCTTCTCCCTCCAGGAGAGGCTGATGAGGGCTCTGCCCCATCGTGAATCCCAGGTCCAAGACGTCCTGCCAGGGGCACTCAGGGAAGCCTCCAGTACCTGGCGGTGGCCACCCCAGTGGGACGCCCACCACAGCAGGACCTGGACCTCCCTAATCCCCTGCAGACTTTTTTTAAAGATTTTATTTATTTATTTTTATAGAGGGGGGAAGGGAGGGAGAAAGAGAGGGAGAGAAACATCCATGTGTGGTTGCCTCTCACTTGGCCCCCACTGGGGACCTGGCCTGCAACCCAGGCATGGGCCCTAACTAACCAGGAATCAAACCAGCAACCCTTCGATTCGCAGCCTGCGCTCAATCCACTGAGCCACGCCAGCCAGGGCCCCTGCAGGCTTTTAATTTTATTCCTTGATTATGGCCCTCAGGTGCCAACAGTAGACCCCAAAGCACTTTCCTGATTGCCATAAGGTTGAGTGTGCACTAACACTGTCTGAGATCTCCCCCAGAGGCAGAACCTGAGACGAGGATTCCATCAAGTGTTTCATAAGAAAGTACTTACGGGAGAAACTGGTAAGGGAAATGAGAAGCAACACAAGGAAGAGGGGAAAGCCACGCAGGAGTGTGACTGCAGGCAAAATCCCATCCTCAGCCTGGTCTCCAGAGGAGCTCAGAGGTGCACATTACACCTCACAGCTCGTTCAATTTGAAGCTGAAGTGCCGATCTTCCCTACTCCTGACACATTGAAAAACTGGCTCCAGTACCCCAAGGGCAGTGCTTTGAAGAAAGTGGGCAGGCGCAAGTCCTTAGGAGTGATGTCCACAGGAGCTGGGCATGAGCACAGGAAGACAATGACAGTCTAGTCAGAGACCACTAGCATCCTCAACAACCACCAGCTCCAAGGAGGACTCGAAGCTCCCTGAGCTATCTCAGATCTGAGCCCCTTGGATGTCTCCAACTTCTGAAAACCAAAACATCAAAAGCCAATCTCCATAGTCCAAGAACACCCTGCAAAGACCACCATCCCAGCCACAGGAACTGTCTAATGATGGGGCTCAGCAAAATTTGGCAGATCAGGCTCTTCTGGTAAATTCCCTCTCAGCAAGGATACTTGTTGCTGCTCAGTTTGAAAATGTAACAGACACTGCGCTAGGCTAAAGGGACACAGACACGATTAAGAGAGGTGCCCTTCAAGAATTCACTGTAGTCGGTAATTTACAATTAAAAATTTTGCTCTGGCTGGTGTGGCTCAGCGGGCTGAGCACCGGCCTGTGAACAAAAGCGTTGCCGGTTCCATCCTCAGTCAGGGCAAATGTCTGGGTTGTAGGCCAGGACCCCAGTTGGGAGCATGCCAAAGGCAACCACACATTGATGTTTCTCTCTCCCCCTCTTTCTCCCTCCCTTCCCCTCTCTCTAGAAAAAAATAAGTTAAATCTTTAAAAAAAAACTTGTTTGATTTTAACTGAATCCTAAAGAATACTGCATCTCAAACATATGTGCTTCTCCCTTCCACTTTACAACATCAGCAACAATACTTTTTAAAATCTCACACTATACTGCATTACAGAGATGCTGCCTCGGAAGGACTCAACCAAAAGCTGAACGAAACCACAAGGAAGTAACACTGGAGTTACTTCTAATAATAATGACAATGTTAGCTAGCACATGTGGGAGACATGTGGCCATCAGGTTCCCGAATATCTGATCGCTAACATTGTGATGAATGCATATAGTTCTTCTACATTGGATTGTTTTAGAAAACGATGTTAAGTGCATGGTGAAGAAAAATGAACTTCATCTAAAACCACAGTTACAGACAGACTCTGCAAGTGTCATCCTGGTGGGACATGGATGAGCCAGAAAGATGCCTGGAACCATGTGGTTCATTTCCATTGTTAGCAAGTTTTGAATGGTTGCCACTGTAGTGGCGTTTAAAAGCATGGGTTTTACATTCTGAGACTTTAAGTGTGAGTTTAGTCCTGACACTGAATAATTCTGTGGTTGAGCAAGTTCTTAAGAGGTGGAGACTTTTGTACGCTAATGTGGTGTGTGGCTTTGAGCTGTACTGTTGCATATCTTGACTTTCTCAAGTCTTGCAGTTTTAACTAATTCCCTGGGAACATTTGATGATTAGTCTCATTACCTTGAAGTATCATCTCATATGAAGTGTGTTAAAGACATGTACATTTACATAATGAATTTGAACTAGTAGCCTTAGCGGATCTTTTAATGACTCTCCAATGAGCAGTTAAAATTTGTGGCACTGTCTGAGCAGTGACAGACACTGAGGCCTCCACCTGGAGGCCCTCTGAGAACTTTCCTATGAACCATTTGACAGGAATCCTCATCTCAAGTTCCGTGTCTAGGGAACGGGATCTCAGACAGTAGTTAGTGCACACTCAACCTTATGGATCAGGAAAGTGCTTTTGGGTCTACCGTTGGCACCTGAGGGCCATAATCAGGGGATAAAATAAAAAGCCTGCATGGGATTGGGGGGATCCAGGTCCTGCTGGGGTGGATGTCCTACTGGGGTGGGCACCACCAGGTACTGGAGGCTTCCCTGAGTGCCCCTGGCAGGACGTCTTGGACCTGGGATTCACGCTGGGATTCACGACGGGGCAGAGCCCTCATCAGCCTCTCCTGGAGGGAGAAGAGGCTCGGGGGGAGGAGACTGCTGAGGGGAGCGGGGCACAGTGAAAGCACCATTCTGGAAACTTTTCATTTCATGGGATTAATTTGTTTTATGATACCCTTTAAAAACTATATTCTTCACTGTATCCAAACGATTCAAAACCTTGGAAAGATAATG
>PVKM010021202.1:0-22746 GCA_004027735.1 Carollia perspicillata
CAAAGGGCCACACCCACTGCCATGGGTGACATCCTGTGACACCATTCCCCACACTTAGCTTGCGAGGTGCTTTTGTTTAAGCCGTGTCTCTGGAATGGCAGAAAAGTGAATATATACATGGCAAACCATATGTTATTTTGTAATTTATCTTTAACATGCACACATTAATGTATCCTTTTTAGGTACAGTTTCATGAGGTTTGACAATGCTTGGAGTGGTATAGCCACCACCTCAATCAGGACACGAAACAGCTCCATCATCACACAAGTGTTTTGTGTTCAAAGACTTCACCTAACCCATAACCATGGTCCCTGCTCTCAGCTCTTCATCCCTATGGCTTTGACATCTGCACAATGCCATATAAATGGAAGCCTGGTTCCATTCATTTGCATAACATGTGATGTGTCTTAGATTCGTCAATGTAGTTGTGCATATCAGTAATGTGTTCCTTTTTATGGCCCTGAAGCATTCTATAGTATAGGTGCCCCAGTACGTGGTGAGTAAAAGGACATTTGGGTTGTTTCCAGGTTTTGGTGATTACTAATGAAACTGCTGCAAACCTTTACTTGCAAGTTTTTGTGTGACATAACTTTAATTACTTCCTTGGGTAAATACCTAGGAATAGGAGTGCTATAAATCATATGATGAGTACACATTTAACTTTTAAGATACTGCCAAACTGTTATTCAAAGTGACGAGGCCAGTTTGCATTTCCATCTGTGATGTATGAGGGAGCATAGTCAGCCTACAACCTCACCAACACTTAGTATTGTCAGGTGTTATTACCACGATTATTTTTATTCCAGTTCTAATGAGTTTGGAGTGGCACACCACCGTGGTTTCAATTTGCATTCTCTTCATGACTAGTGCTGCTGAGCATCTTTTCAAGTGCTCACTTGCCCTATTTTTCTTCCGTGTAATGTGCAAACCTTTTGCTCACTTTTAAATGAGTTGTTTTCTTACTACTGAGTTCACTAAATGATTTCTAAGCTAAAAATTTTATTAAATAATTTTTATTAAGTAAAAGGCAAGGAGCCCAGTTTATTATCAGCCGAATTTGGATTAATGATAGAAACAGAAAGCTAGATTTTTAAGAAGCCCCAATACTTACAGTTCTAGAACAACGTTTCTCAAAGTCTAGTGTCTAAATGAATGATCTGGGGGTCTTGTTAACAATGTGGGTGGAGTGAGCAGGTCTGGGTGGAGCCTGAGAATCTGTATTTCTAATAAGCTCCCAGGAGCTGCTGCTGCTGGTGTCTGCATCCGACTTTGACTAACGAGAATCTAAAAGATCCTGGCTCAGATCTCCTTGTCTAACCCTAAAGCTGACCCACACTCATTATGCAAGTCAGTCTGCACCTTCTTTTGGAAGGAAAATAAACATGAAATTAATAACTACATCAAGATAGTTACCTCTCTTCCTTAGGATGCAATGCATACTGGCGACCTTGAATAGGTATGTCACAAGTCTCTATGCCAAATATCCATCCAAAAATTATGCTGTCATGTCATTTAATTTTGCTACTAAGGAACATAGTGAGATCTTCATGTTGAAGTCATGCCAGTGAAGAAATAATATGTCCCTTGTTAAAATTTAGGGGTTTTTGTCCCTCAAATACTTTGACACAGTCACTGGTTGCTGTCAAAACATCCTGTATTATTCCTCTATATAAACAGTGATCTTGGAGTTGGTAGGCAGTCTCCAGGAATTCTAGCACCTTATTTAAAAAGCCTCATCCACAGAGGGGAGGAATTAGGTAGGTACTATCTAAACGTTACTTAACATTGCATCAGATATAAAGTAGAAAAACATTTTATTGTCCAGGGCTCCTTGAAGCCTGGAATTTCTGCTGCATTTCTGATTTTTAAAAAAACATCAGAATCCTACTGGGCCAGAGAAAGCAATCATCTATGATTTTGGCAAATGCAGACACTTTTTCTTAAGGGAGGAACCAAGATAAGCCATTGAGATTCAGGGGAAAAAAAAACAAATAAAACATTAGAGTTTCTGTTTTCATTCAGCTTTTGAAAAAATTCCATTTCACCAATGCTGACTATATCAGCTGATATACAGCTCTGCATTCAGCCTCTACGTCATAGATTGGATGATAAAGAACTCCATCTTGAACATATGTTTAAAATCTCTGAGAGCACCTTGAAAGGAGATGCCAAGTAAGCAGTTAGACTATGGATGTCAATCACAAGAGAAGGAGGGCTAACCTCATAAATCAACACGATATCAGAATACAGAGAGAGGTGGACAGAATTTCATTGATAGCCAAGAGAGGCGTGAGTGGGAGGGAATTCTACCATTTAAAATTTGGGGGAGGAGGAGGATCAATCAAAAAGACAACAAAACAGTCAAGAATGTCAAGAGAAGCACGTGTGTGACCAGGAGAAAATGGTGTTTCAGAAAATAGCAGACAGGGTACCCAGAAAGCCTGGTTAACCACATTAGATGCTGATGGAGGGCTCAGTAATATGAGACAGAAGATGACACTCAATTTGGTTATAGGGACACACGGCAAGGCTGACCTCAGCTAGAGACTGGGAATCTCAAAAAACCACAGTGCACACTGCAAGTACGTCACATTCACGCCAAGGAGGGAAGTCTTGTTGTTCACAAAAGTTCATCTCACTTGCTGTAACGAAGTACCTGCATCTTTTAAGTGAGCTTTCTGAAAATTCAAGAGATGTGAAAGCTGACAAGCAAAAATGTGTTTTAAATTTGTCACCAATAATTTTGTCTTCTGAAGACAAGTCCTGTAATATAATAATGTTGTATGCCTAGCTCCTGTGATTTCTGATTTGGTAAGATTTTTGTAAATTTTTTCATATAATTGCAATTATATTTTTTAAGATTTTATTTATTTACTTTTAGAGAGAGGGGAAGGGAAGGAGAAAGAAAGGGAGAGAAACATCAATGTGTGGGTAGCCTCTCGTGCGTCCCCTACCAGGGACCTGGCTGGCAACCCAGGCGTGTGCCCTGACTGGGAATCGAACCAGCGACCCTTTGGTTCACTGGCTGAAGCTCAGTCCACTGAGCTACACCAACCAGGGCTAATTGCAATAATATTTTACGCATTATTTTTTTCACTTCATTTTTGAACACACATGTTTTAAGTGCATTATAAGTATAGTACACCATAAAGGGAGCATACTATATAGATATTTATCCCATCAAACCCATTTCCAACGTGAAGGTTATGAAGGAAGCTGAAATGAGCACCTTTCTTTATAAAGCTTCTCCCCAGTTATTTTGGATTATTTTCTTACCGATGAATACCCATAAGGAAAATTCTAGGTTAAATGTTCAGAGCACCTTCAAACTCTGAGGACCTACTTTACAGGAGCATTTGTGTGCTGTGGAATGAAGAGATGAACCCCAAGGGGACCCAAAGCAAGATCAGAAACTCACGGCAGCTTTAATTAGGCATCATCAATGGACACAGCTTCTAATTTCCCCTCTTACAATTCAGAACATTCTCTTTCCACCTCTTCCTCCGAGGACCTATAACTTTGCTAATACTGAGCAGTAGAACATCACCACCAACAAAATAAGAGGTTGGGGGGAGAGAGAGAGAAACTGGAAGGGAAGAAAGGGGATGGAAGGCAAGAGAATAGAAGGGGAGGGGAGGGGGGAAAGAGCAGAAGAGAAGAGACCATTTGCTACTACTAATTTTAAGAAAGCCTTATGTTAACATATTTTCCTCCAAATATTGGCTTTGTCACAAGTTGAGACATTGGCATAGTAGACACCAATTTGAGCTTTGTTGGCACCCAGCCTCCTCACCTTACGATACCCCCGGTCTCCCATTATGGACATTCCTGTCAGTGGAAGTCCAGGTGAGGAAAACTTGCCCCTTGCTTGAAAAGGAAAGGCAGCTGTGGTTCTTCTCAGCCAGGGCTGGGTTAGCAAGAGGATGGCACATGGTTTGGGTTCAGCAAGTTGACAAACAATTCTGAGGTTTGGATTTTGAAAGAATGATATAGTCATGTGGAAATGAAAGTCATTGTCATCACCATGGTAGCCTGAGCTGGACAGCCCACATCTCTGCTAGGACCTCTGCTGCAGCCTTTGATGGTCAGCTCTTCCCGGTGATTCTCTGTCTTGCTGTCTTGCCTCCCTGAGCCCTGATAACCCTTTAGCAAGCTTATCTTTCACCTAAGTCAGCCTGAGTTGGCCTTCAGTGTTTGAAAATAATGCTCTGCCTGGGCCCAGTGGGCAGGGCCAGGCTACTTTTAGGATTTTGGACCTTATCGTTATAACAAGGGAAAACTACTGTGGGTAAGAACTGTTTCAGCACAGGAATGATTATCCAGGGGGTGATGGAGGCCTAGAGAATAAATGGGAGTGAGGGAGAAAAGAGTGTTGGTAAGAACAAGAGGCACAATGCCCGCAGCACCCACCCCTCACCCCAGACAGGCACACCAGGGCTGAGGGCTGTGTCACTTCAGCATTTTAAGAGGCTCCTGACTCCAGGGACATAAAGACCAAGGACTGAGAGGCTGCCACTGTACATGTCTGGAAATAATTACAAGGACGGATGAGGGTGCCAGGAGAGACAAGTTATGCCATTGCTCTGTAGACTCCAGAGCTGCATTTTGTCCAATTCACGGGGCCACAAAGAATGAACAATCTGATATCAATCTGCTCTTCTGGCAGCTGCTGGCTCCTCAGTGATTATCTCCAACATCTTGACAGAAAGAGGCCACCACAGTATGGGGCCACCTCTCCCAACTTCAAACAAGGGTTTCCTAAACTTCACTGAGAAGCTTTTCCTGCCACTCTGGTTAAAACATAGCTCTGCAGCTCTGCCCCAGGGATCTTGATTCAGAGGGCCAGGTGTGGAACCTGAGAATGAAGTTCTGCCATATGACTTTTGCCATCAAGCAGTTTGAAAAACACCCTGTAAAGCCCCTTTCCTGGACATTGATGGTATCATCTGGAAGAGGGTGGCGTGAAGGCCTAGAATAGTGATTCTTGATTTTGCATGCACCAGAATTTCCCAGAGAGCTTGTGAAAATACAGATTACTGGTCCCACTCCCAGAGGTTCTGATTTAGAAGGTCTTAGGGTCTGAAAATTTGTATTTCTAACAAGTTCTCAGGAGATGTAGAAGCTGATGGTCCTAGACCACACTCTCAGAACTACTGATTTAGAAATAACACAATGCCCACACTGTTCAGTCATTGGAGTCAGGCCTTGGTAAAGTCAGGCCTGTCACCAGCCCCTGAAGAAAACCCTCTCCCAGTCAACAACAGTCCAAGAGGGACAGGGGAATCTCTACCAGAATTACATACCCTGAGGCATCAGAGACCAGGCCCCCGTCCCAATGTATTAGAAAATAAAATCTAGAATTCTCAGGGTGGTCATCATACACTCAGAGATCCAACCCAAATCTTAACCTCTCCGGAGTGGGCAAAGAGCGAGGTCGTAGGTGGGAAGGAGATAGATGTCTGTCCAGACGTGATGTTCCTACACTGGAGCCTTGGCAGATCCCAGGCAGAGACAAAGCAGTGACCCAGAAACCCTAGGACCTTGGGACGCATCCCTGCATGTTGGGGAGAGGAGAGCTGAGATATGTGGGGACTTCATGCTGGAAGTGGTGAGAGAATGGGGACTGAGGAGTGTTGACAGGACCAAGCCAGAGCTCCAGGCTCCAATCAGCCATGTTCTAGGGGCACTAACACCCAGAACTAGGAACACAGAATGCAATGTATTACATCTCCCTTCAGAAGGACCTTTCCAATGGCAGGCTTGTAAATGCAAAGTTCTCAGCACTTTTTATAAAATCACCTTCAGTACTCATTCCAACCCAATGAGCAGGTGCTATAACACTAAATATTTCATCCCTTACAGACTAGGAAACTAAGGCACAGAAAAGCCAAGGATCCTGGTGACATCACAGGGTGAGTGCTCTGTGGAGCCACATTTCAAAGCCAGGCCATCTGACTATGGAGGTGACAGGCTCCACCTCGACATGCCCCTGCATCTTCTTAGCGGAATACTTATTTCTTGATTATCTGCTGCCTTCAAGTCACTATTTTAGTCACTTGGAGTAGGAACCAGAGAAGAAGAATGATATGCAATAAAAAAGACTGTCTCCTTGCCTAGAGAAAAACTGTAATCTGGTAGGATGGACAGCCTATTCACAGCCAACTCTGAAACAAGAAGATTGCAAATACAGGTGTCTATGTCCAGCTACAGGTTAAAAGGACACAGAAGAGAGAACCATGAAAGTAGATGACAAGTCTTGAACGTGGTGATAAAGGAGGTCTTTAATCCAGGCCCTCAACAGATTGCTAGCAAGATGATAGATAGATAGATAGATAGATAGATAGATAGATAGATAGATAGATAGACAGATAGATCCCTTCAAAGTTGGTTGTTGAAAGAGAGTGTCTTAGAGGAAGTAGCAACTGATTCTAAGGCTCTGGCCTCATTTTCTCAGCATGTCCTTTGCTTTGAATCTCTCTCTGGTTCCCACCATCACCATCCAGCTGGCCTCAGGGAATAGTCATCATTTTCACACACACTGGCCCAGACAGAAAAGACCTTTCCATTAACTCCTCCACTGTACAGCCGAGGTGAGGCTGGAATTAGAAATAATGAAAATCAATAGGCCTTGTACTAAATGCTCAGGAGAATAAACAAGAAAATAAACAGTCTTATAATATCAAAACTTGGTCCGAGAGGCTGCACCATCTAACATGGAGCCCTTGGGGAAAAAGCTTCATGCCTCAATTCGCCTCCTGGACCCTGGTCTCCCTGGGCTTGGCAGATACTGTGTTCATCCCTACCTGTTACCTGGACTCCTCAAAGTCTAGATGAGGAGATGGAGAATTGCCATCCTTGGATCTGGTGCCTGTCCTCTCAGGTGCAGCCTCCTTTGTTCTATGTCACCTCTCCTCCAAGTAATTGGAAGTGATTGACTTTCCTCCCTGGCCTTTCATTTCTTTATGGACTTTCAAAGAATAACATGCCTACCTTGTCTGAAATCAGGTCTGGGTGCTGCCATCAATTAACTGCATAAATTAGATCTAGACATTTAACCTTTCTGAGTGTCTATTGGTGAAATTCGGGGTTTGAATTAGTAGTTAGCATAGTCCCATTATGATCTCGCTATAATTCTAGGGCCACCAATGAGCATGAATCAAGTTACTCATAGCATATGTTTTGCCTCAGCAGTAACACATTAAAGGGAAATTGCCTGAACCTGAAAGATCAAGTCTAAGAGGAAGGCTCATGTCCCTAAGCTCAAGGCTCCTTTTGATTTTAAAGCACAAGCCTGAGTGAACTGGACAGCAGATCCTGAATTTCTGATCTCTATATACACATGGTATTTCAAGTGCATTAGGACTAAGGAAGTCCAGGAGTCCTCTCTATCGGCAGCCAGCTCAGCTGCATGTAAAAATAGCATGGCTGGTAAAAACCAAAATACCTGGTCATCAGCTTCTCCCTCAAGCCCTGCGTCCAGGCTCTGAGCCATCGGAAATGACCAGCAGAAGTCAAGTTAGCCCCATGGCATCAAGCACCTTCCCAAGAACTACAAGCCATGGCCTGGGGTCCTTCCCCAGGGGTCTGTCAGTACATGTATGCAAGTGACTCATAGCCGCTGGTAATTCAAGTTTCTTTTTATACATGAAGATGTGCATAGAATTTAATATAATGATGATCATGACATGGCTCATGTTCAAAAAGGAGAAGACCCCCCAGTGGGAATTTCAAACTGCTTGAGGTGACCTCACTGACATCACCAATATCTACTACTGCATCAAAGGTCCCATGACGGGCTGGAGGCTTTTTACCACTAAGCAGCCTAGAGCATTAGATGCTTCCCCTTTGCCAAGAGGTGTGGGAGGACCAGACCTGGAAAATAGAGATTTAACAGAGCCAAGATGTAAATGCCTCCCAATAAGAGTACAGGAGAGATGAAGACTTGGAACCCTGAGTTAATAGATAATCAAAGTAAGGAGGGCAGGAACCAAACCAGGCCTCAGTATAGAACCAAGGAACCCAAAAGGTAAGGAAAGAAGAGCGTTGGACTACTGGATGAGACAGATGAGCAGTTTATTCTGGGCAAATACTAGAAAAAAAATCTGTTGTCTGAGGTTGGACATTAGGTGTCCTTTTAACATCCTAGTGATGCACATGTATTCATCTAAGTTTCTATAAGTTGACCCAACCTGCAAGAAAAAAAAAGACAATGGGTATATTTTCTGAGCTTCATGATGTCACTGGCTCCCAAATGAACTTCATTTCTCCCCCCCTCCCTGCATTTCATGGAATATTAGTTACATGTTGCTGAGTAACAAATTACTACAAATTTAGCAGCTTAAAACAACACACATTTATTATGTCACAGTTTCTGTGGACTAGGAGTCCAGACTGGAATGTGTCGGGCTCTCTGCTTTTGAGTCTCATCTGAAAGCCACCATCGAGGTGTTGGTCAGGACTCCCTTTAAGGTTCAGCTGGGGAAAGACACTCTTCCAGGACCACATGACTGTTGGCCACATCCATTTCTTGCAGGCTGTAAGACTGACTGTCATTGAGAAGCTACCTTCAACTCTGTGCCTTTTTCAAAAGGGCAGCTTACAACACGCATGGCTTTCTCATATACAGCAAGGGAGGGTCTTGTAGCCCAACGATGTTACAATCTCATGTCACATAACCGTGCATAGGCAGTCACATTGATCTTCTCACCTTTACCACATCCTAGTAGTCTGATGCAAGTTAGAGGACTCATCCACACCCAAGCAAAGGGAATTAGCAGCAGCATGAATCCTGGGAAGTGGAGGTCATGGGAGCCAAGTCTGTCACACATAAATAAAGATGCTCGTTGGCAGTGGATCTCAAAGCTACTTTTCTGTTCTCTTGGAGAAATTAAACAGACGAACCATAGTATGTGATATAGTTAAGTGCAGGCTCCTGGACCAGACAATGGGGCTTGCTAATCATGCCAGAGTTGATGGGACAAGGGGGATTCTCCTGTCTGTTGGCTTGTAGCTGAATTTCCATTCCCAGGAATAAAGCCTTTTTTGTTCCAAACAGATAGGATCCATGAGCTAGGTGAAATGAGGTGGAAAATTCAACAAGGAAAAGGGTTAGGATCTACATTTGGGTCCCCTAACCCACTGTGCAAGTCGAGGCAGAGCTTGGTAGCAAAGGCTTGTGCATAAGGCTTAAGGGATTTGGTTGACTCAATATGAATCAGCAGCAAGAAGCGGCTGCCAAAAATAGCAAAGGCTACATTAGACTCCGTGTAATTAGTCCAGATGGAGGAATAGTCCAGAGGATATGGCCCTGTCTCACCGGCAGTGCTCTGTCCACCCACGCAGCCGGACTCTAATTCCATACCCCATACTCTGGGAGAGACACGGGTTGCGTGGAGCACCTGCAAAGAGAGACCCCAGGAGGCTGAGGAGGCTGAACCATGGAAGATAACAAAACAGTGAGAACAGGAATATTTAATCTGTACAGGCAAACTCCTGAAGTGGGTAGTAGCATTGTCTTAAAACTCTAGAAGGTTGTCTTACAGATGAGGTATCTGAATTTTTATATGAGCCCAGGGAACAGGACCCATACCCACGTGGAAGCCCTGGAGGATCAGATTTCTGCTCAGAGGGACAAGTCTCCCAGTAGGCAGAGCTGCTGTAGTGAAGGATACACAGGTATCACTGGAGGCCTTCATTGGGTCACTTAGTTATTCAACAAACAGTTACTAGTTCCTACTAGTTTGGTGACAAGCACCAAACTATACAGATACCCACCAAAGAAGGTGTATGTATTCTCTGTCTTCAGGATGCGGCCCTTGAATAAGACAAGTGAACACACAATTTCAATGACAGACTAGAAGTAACGAAGACACCCCAAGACTCAGGCACTTATTCCTTGCTCATGCCACATGTGACTCCATGTGCGTTCTCATTCTGAGAACCAGGACAAAGGAACTTGGGGTGGGAGAAGAGAAATAAGGCTGGTGGGAATTTGCAATGCCTGAGAAAGCGTCCCCTCAGATAAGGTTAATCTGCTCACATTTCATTGACTGAAGAATGTCACGTGGCCAGTCCCAAGCTCAATGGACGGAGAGGTGCAGTGTTGCCATAGGGGGGCGCTAAACAACAATAGGCAAGAATGAATGCCCATGAAGGAAGCAAGAGCAAAATAACTGAAAATAATATGGTTTCCTATCATACCATTGGAGACATCCTGTGAGAGTTGAGAGGACAGGGTTTTGTGAAAGACCTAACTCTTCAAAAGAGATTTCTTGGTTGGACAAGACCATCGTCTTGACAGTCTTGGGGCCAACCACTCTCCCTTTCTAAAATCACCCCTAATACACACATCCAGGGTTGGGCAACAGGTTTCCAGTTGTAATACAAATAAAGAATATAATACTTAATAAATTATAACGCAAGAATAAACTCTGTGTTTCACATCCTCACAACTGTACACCTTTTGCCCATTCCCATATACTTATTAATGGGATAATACATTTCAGTGGGAAGGTTTGTAAATTAGTTAGCTCTGACCTAAGTAGGAAGGTTTTCTGGCTTGCCTGGGGAGAGAAGCGGGAAAAAATATACAAATCTTCCACTTGGGGAGGGAAATCTATAGACATTTAAATTTGGTAAATGAAATTTAACAGTGGAGAAATCACAACTGTGACGAGCTAGGTTAATCCAGGGAAGAAAGACAGTGAATCAAGAGAAAAATATAAGAAACCGAATTCAAGTAAGGGACCTAGATGGACCCTATTGGTGGCTGTTCTCCATGAGGAGTAATAAAGGAAAGACTGCCTATCATTTTGGGTTGGAAAGGCCTAAATTATGCTTCTCCTGATACTCCCCTCCTCAAAAAAAGAATTTATTTAATCTATCTGTGAGAATTTCACACATGGAGGGAGTGAGAGCAGGCTGATTACAGTTTGTGTATTTGTTTGTTTTTAAGAAATCCTAAACTGCTGTGGGCACAGTGAGTAGAGCCATTCCCAACAGGATAAGAGAAAAATGGTCCCCTTTTTCCTAAGCGTGGCTGGCACACCAAGGGACATTGGATGAGGCAGAAATGGGCACTTAGCCTAAAATACTTCATTCTCCCATTGCAGGTCCTTTAATTTTTAATACACTTTATATCTGAGTTCAGAGAGGTTTTGTTTTTGTTAACCTGCTGGTTCAACATCGTTCTGTTAAAACTTTTGGAATTAATATGCCAAATGCCAACTGCACCATGCAGTGGCCGTGAGGTGAATGCGTTTTCAGTAATGTTCAATTTCAATGCCACCTCGCTCTCCTCAGAGGGAAAGAACAGTTTTAATGTTTTAAAAGTAGTGTGGTGGTGGGGAGAAAATCACGACAGCATTTTTTCCACAAAGCTACCCCTGGGGTCCTGGGTGGACACCATTACAGGTGACTATGGTGAGTTCCTGTCCTTCTGGGTGTGTGAAGTCACTGTTGTCCAAGGCGAAGCCTGGTGAAGGGACATTAGGAGGCCTCTTTAGATGTTTGTGTCCACAGCCTGCTAGCACTGTGATCTTGGCTCATAGCCGAGACTCAGTAGTGAGCATTACTGAGCACCTGCTATGTTCCACATAAGGTTCTAAGCTAAGCTCTTACATGTATCAACTCATATCATCCTTGTAACAACACTGTGTAAGGGAGGCATTAGTATTCTTCCCATATTATAGACAAGAAAATGGAGGCACAGGAACTTCCCCTGTATAGAAAGATCTTCCATAAATCAGTAGCAAAATGATACACAGCACAATACAAAAATGGGCAAAAGGCATAAATAAACACGTCATCAGAGTATATCCAAATAGTCATTAAACATAAGAAAGTGTGCCTAATTTCATTTGTACAAAAGTCCAAACTAAAACCGAAATGACACACCACTGCATACTTAACAGAGTTCCTAAAATTAAAGGCGCGATGCTTCCAATTGCTGGGGAAGAAGCAGAGCAATGGAAACTCCTGTGCTACTCGTGGGAGTGAGTGGTTTAACGTCTTTGGAAAACACTTGGCATTAACTACTCAAGCCAGGCATTTGCAAGTCCTGCGAAGCGACAGTCCCACCCCCAAGTGTAGAGCAAATGTAAATACCTGCACTCGTGCCCCAGAAAACACGCGTAAGAGTGTTCACAGGAGCATGACTTGGGAAGGCCCTCAGGTGGACACAGCCCAAATGCCGCCGACAGTAGGGCGCCCGAGCACCTTCAGTGTACGACCCAGCATAAAGCTGCTCACAGCAACAATGAACTTCAGCGAGCTCCAAGCGATGAGTGGCTGAATTTCATAACCAATGCTGAACAAAATGACTGGGCGCAGAATACTGTAGGATCACACTGAAATAAAGCACTAGAATTTGCAAAATTATATTAGTTTATAATAAACATTGATACTTGATCATTTTAAACATAAAATGTTTTTTTTTTTTCATTTAAGAGCTACATTGTCTGAGCTTCAATGTCTTCTGTGAAATACGTAGCACTACATACAGGAGAAAAACCTATCTTTAGTTAGCCCCTGTGCATGTCATTGTAAACCCCTTCATAAGAAAAGTGTATCAGAAAATGGGGAAAGAGAGACCTCTCAGAGCTTTGGCTCTATTTTCAATCTGGAATCAAACCAAGGCTTAGAAAGGACACGGCAGCACTGTCCGTTTTCAAGGACAACAGGGCCACACTCTAGGGGACTCCAGTGGGGACTCCAAGAGGAGAGAGCTGCTAGAAAAGTCACACGTGGCCTGGAGCTGAGAGTTCGGGGCAGAACCTAAGAGTGTGGGCACCACAGTCCAAATGCTGCTTTGATCTTCCTTGTGTACAGAAGACAAAGCTCCTAACAATGATCAGACTGAATGGTAATTTTTCTGTTCCTGCATGGCCGAGAGTTCCTTCAGGTGAGAGGTTCCATTTTACTAAATGCAATAAAATAAATAATTTTATATATTCAATCTATTTTCATAAGCCTGTGCCCATGTCTCCACCACAGGGTGCATGTGAGGAGGGCGAACCTCCCAGTACCCTTGAGTAAGGCCTAAGGAGAAAAGCAGTAAGACATGCCCATGACAGCACCAGTCACCTTTAGTCCCCACAAACCTGGCATCAGAGTATGCCCCAATTTCCCATTGCTCTGAAGCATTCCTGCACTTAGCAGGGTCGAATAATTTGGACAAAGTGGCCACATCAGGCCTGCAATATTGCAATTCTTGCAACCCTGATGTATGTAATTTGGGGCAGAGCTGGGCAGGGGTCAGAAAGAAAAGCCATGTGTCGTCTAGAGCTGTTTACCCAACACAACAAAGGGACCGCTAGCCTTGTTTGTGCAATGACATTAACCATGCATAATTTACCTGAGTCAATGAAGCCTTCATCCTCTGTGATGTCCTCATCCACTAGGGCCAGCCTCTCCCTCAGATGGCAGAAGACTCCAAGATGCCTTCAGGGCCTCTCCAAAATGTCTTCATTGCTTTTGACGTCAGAAGAGAAATGAGCTTCCAGTTCTCAGAAAATATTTAAATAAATAACAATATGTTCATGTTTACATCAATGCTGTCATGATATGGAGTTTTCAGTTAATTTATTTATTTTGGTGAAGGATAGGTGCCCCAAAGGCAAATATAACTCCCAAGTAGCTCAGAGACATGAAGGGGATAAAATCCAGATTTCAGAAAAACATCAAGCAATCTATTAATCACACGTGGCCGGACCGTTTTCAAGGACACACAGGTAAAGTTGGGGGAGACAGGCCAGGCTGGTAGAGGAGACGTGTGATGGGTGAGCTGAGTCGGGAACACCCACAATCCTTCACAAACCACCTGTTTTGGGGATATGACCCTCATTTTCTCTCTCACAACTGTACTGCTCTAGCTAATGAGCAAATCAAAAGAAACAGAAAGAATTCTAGACCTCAGCACCATCAAATTAGGGGAGTTAATTGAAGATATCACTTTCACATAGTGTAATCATGGTCTCTTTGTTTTGGTCAAAAGAGTGAAAAATATTTTCCAAACCCAACTCCTTTCCCTGCACCCAAACAGTTCTATGGACCGACCGTGGTATTTCCTATCTGCTCTCATCAGTTTCACACACGATCTCGTCTACGAAGACGGGAGCACAATTACCGTTCGACAAGACGCATCAAGCTTCCCATACAACAAGGGCCTTTTAAAAATGCACTTGACTTTTCAGGTGATTCAGCAGGAAGAGCCATTAGTGCACACCATCTAAATCAGGACTTGGAAAGTTTATTAAAATTCGATTTTTAACCTGATCCCAATTTTCTCTGCTTATAAAAAAAATCCCACTGGACTGCTTAATATTCATGCTCTTAACCTGAAAGATTCAAACAGCCATTATGGGAGGAAACGCTTTACAGAGGAGCCCCACAGACCGGAGTAACGGATAAAATCACACTGAGCCCAGGCAGGTCGAGGGACTGTGGATCCTGGACGTCTGCCCAAGGAGCAAACTCTCTCTCCTTTGCCCCCTTCCCACTTCCCCTTTCTCCTGGTCCCCCTCTTCCCTCACACACCTGGTGGAGGAAGACAACCAGAAATAACAAAATAAAATATAAGTGAACTATTCAGTTACAGAAATCACTCCAGTAGAAGTTTACTTGGATAAATCACCTACTACTCTGGTGCCCTAACTACTCCCCCACATTGATGCCATGGCTTTGAACTTCTGTGCTTTGTTTTTGTCAAGTGAAGAAATGACAGCTTCTAAGAAAGTTGGTGCAAGGATAAAATGTGCAACTCGTGTAATGCATTTTGCACGGTGCCTGGCACAAAAGCCTTGAATGCCTCTCAATGGGGGTTAGTACTGATTGCTGACCAAATTCATAGGTCAGTTGCTTTGTTTCCATTTCACTCTCTCAGCCTTTATCTTCTGCAGAACAGGGTTTGCAACTTAACTGATGTCGGTGAGTTTGGGGAGTAAGAGATAGGTTGTGGATATTCATTTTGTTTCCCCTTGAGATCTGATTTTCTGCACCCTTAAGGGGAGCGGTGATGCCCAAACCTTCCAGGGTGGCTGGCATAGTGCCGAACACAGACTAGGTGCCCGACACAGGCTTTGCATGTTCGAATATAGGCAGCTTAGAGGTCACTGACTAAAACCCTCTCAAGTTCCAGTTGATGACACTGAGTGAGAGGGTCTGGGGCCACACACTGAAGAGTGAAGGCCACACTTCTGGTCGACTACAGCCATGTGTCCTATGAAACCCCTTTCTGAAACAGAAACTTGTCCAACCTGAACCATGACTCCTTGGGGAAAGTTCAGTTTAGAAGACATTTTTTTTTTGAGAGTATATTATGTTTCAGATACCATGCCAGACTGGGGAGAGATAACTAAATTAAGGTACCCGAACTCAAAGCCCTTCTAATCTAGTGGGGCAGACAGATCTCTAAGCAGATCTTTTCAATAAAATGTTCATGTTACAATACAGCTGAGTTTCGGTATATGTAAATGCCTGTAAGGAAACCTAACTCATGTCTATGAGAGGTCAAGGAAGGGCGTTGAGGAGAAGTGACATAAAACTAAATAGGAACAAAAGAGCCAATTAATACTGTCTTATTTATGTAAGTATGAGAACACTGATCGTTGATCAGTGAATGTTGGCTGAAATTAAAGAACGTGAGAAATTAAAGGGAGCTAAAATCCCAGTCTTCAAATTCTTGCCACTTGCCAGATCGGCTTGGAGTCACATTTTGAATGTGAAGCTTCGAACGAGACTCAGGGCTGCAACCTGGGTTCTAGTTCCTTTTTAGGATTTGTCATCGGGAACTAAGCATATCAGTTAACCTGTTTTGGGCTTGGTGGGTGCAAATCACACTGCCAGCCTCCCTTTGCATCTGGCAAACGAGTTGTGAGATTCATACTATGAAAGCACTGTGAACTCTCATGGAAAAGTAATCACAGCAACTCAGAGCGTCAGGGCCTCTCCCTGTTTGGAAGAATGCATGGCCTGTGTTGGGCTTAGCTGCTGGAGGGAGCTTGAAGACACCGGTCGTACGTACACAAGGGTTGACCTTAGACTAACATTTCACCTGGAATGACCTCATACGTGATTTTATGTGACTTCATAGAACAGGGGAAAGCCCTTCTTTTAAAGCTAATGTCAATAGAAACGCCACGACTTTTCAGAGTGGGGCTTTAAATTGACCTTTAAAACTACATGTATGCACACATATATAAAATTCATCTATATCTTAAAAATAGGCATGTCAGTAGTAGTCTGGCTCGAAGAAGTCGCCAGAATCATTAAAACCCCTAAGAGCTTATTTTCCAAAACAAGGTTTGTTTTTGGCCTCACTGATGTTTCTGTCTTTGGCTTCATTGGATAGCCAGAAAATGCGGGTCCTTGCTTTGCTTTCTAAAAGGACAGCCAGTCGCATTACACTAGGAAAGAGGTCACTGTCCTGTGGGGACCGTTCCTCAGGGGGCAGAGTGTCCATAAACTAAACAAAGTTAATGAAAGATTTTCAAAACTCAAGTGACATATTCGAATTCTTCCAAATATTTATGTTTCAATATTTAAGATGTGGAAGATCTACTGAAATCTCTTCTTAAAAAAAAGAAAAGACTGTACTTTGATGTTCCTTTGGCATTTTTAAAAAACACATTTGCTGACCTGCCTTTGCAGTGACTAGCTTTGTTCTGGGTAGGCAGGTGAGCAGGCAGACCAGCTTCTCCAGGGAGATTCCCACCCCACGCCCCTGGAAATCTTAATTTCAAGTTGAACTACTGAAAGCTGGCCGAATTCTCACACCAAATCCCCCACCTACAGGAGCTGGGGGAGGGGACAGGGGACCCTGCTTGGTTTCAGAGATGACGTTTGCAGTCCGGTGCACCTGCAGAGCCGAGCTGAATTTTCTGCGCTCTCCTGGTGAATCGTCATTTACTGCCAGACGCCACACCGAAGGGAGAGGACATGTTCAATGGCGACAAGGAGCGCTCAGGGGAAGGCTCCTCACACGGATCCCGGATCGGGCTGCCCTGCCGCTGGAGTCCCAGCCCCGCCGCAGCCTGAGCTCGAGAGGATGGCTCCCGCTGCTTCCCGGGCCGCGCGGGGAGAATCGGAACCTAAGGTGAGTTACCTGCCGGAAAGGGAATACGCGGTGAGGACGCATGAGGGAGGGGCGCAGGTACCCAGCACCGTGCGGGACCGCAGAGTGGAGGAAGAGGTGGCCTCAGGGTTCGCACCTGCCCTTTCCCAGCAGGGGGAGGGAGTAGACCGGATGCCCCAGGTTTGCAGCTGAGGCACAGTCACCCAGGCACAGCTGGCCCCGCCCTCCCGGCCGCGCCGGGGAACTGAAACCGGAGAGCCGCCGCTCCGGGTGGGCGGGACCGACTCCGCCTATACCTGTCAGCCTCAGCCGAGAGCCCGGCCGCTCCCCGCCGCCTTGGGCGCCATGTGGCGAGCGGAGCACCCAGCGGGCTCGACTCGGGGCAGCGCCTGAGCAGGACTGGCAGCAGTGGGCGCTCGTGATCTTCCTGTGCCCAACACGGTCTCCCCCAGGGCCCGGCCTCCTGCGTCCCCTCCTCCTGCTTCTGCTCCTCCTCCTGCTCCTCCCCTCGGCGGGACTCAGCTCCGAGTCTCCCGCTCGCAAAGTCTCCAGCGTGCGGGCAGCCAGGAGCCACCGCCGCTGACGGGTCTGTGGGTGCCCAAGCACCTTCACTGCCGCCTGTCTGGCGGTGTCCCGAAGCTCCCTCCGCCGGCTGCCGGTGCTCGACGGCGCTGCCCATGGCCCAGCCCGAGAGCCGACTTCTGGCGCCGGACCGGCTGGACCGCGGCGCAGCTCAGGTGAGTGCCGAGCGTGCGGGGCTGGGGACACCAGGCTAGGGAGTGGCAGGACGTGGGGCTATCGAGGTGGCCCGATCTGGCATCCTGGACTTAGGGCAAGAGCAGAGGCCAAGGTGAGTCGGGGCTGGAGCAATTGTAGTGGATGTAGGGGGACAAGGAAGGAGAGACTGGGGGTTTCGTGTCCTCCTCACCTCGACCCGCCAACCCCCAGCTCCACAAGCCCCGAGGGACTGTTAGTATTTTGCTGGGAGGGAAGGTATCTGGGTTTTCCACTCTTAGTGGATTGGATGTTAACCCCTAGCAGAGTCGGAGGTTCGAGCTCGTCCACCACTGCTCCCTGGTATCGTGGGGAAAAGCTGGAGCGCAGAGCGCAGCGCATCCCGGGTATCACTTGGGCTGGGAACTGGGGCGGGGACACGGTTAGCAAAAAGTCCGTCGCTCCAGGGAGCATCCAGGGTAGGGAAGCCTTGGTCTAGCTTGCCTCTGCATTCAGCTGGAGCGGAGAAGAGATGGGGCATTTCCCCAGGGGCGGGGATGCTCGGGAGCAGGGAGCCTGAGGCTCCAGGCCTTACAGTATGTAACCTCTTCCCCAATGGCCATTATACACGGTCCTGATTTTTCCTGTTACTTTTTATCCCCCACCCCACTTTTTGTCCTGCCTCTGTTTCTATTTTGGGCACCACGGGTGGCGGCAGCGGGTGAGGGTGAGGGGAGGTGGGGCGCCAACCCGCGGTGGGAGCGCGTAGCCCCAGTTCCGAGCGAAGGGCACCCTCCAGGAATCTGACATCCCCAGGTGCGCTTTCCGAACCAGGCGATACTGAGCGCACTGCTCCCCTCCTGGCCCCACCTGCCTGAGGAGCCGGAGCGCAGGTTTGGAGAGCCTGCGACAGGATGGGGAAGCCTCGGGATCAGAAGCCGGGATGCAGGGCTCGGAGTGTGCTCCGCGCCGCAGTTGTTGCCGGTGCGTTACGTCCTACACCTTTTGGACTCGCCGGGCCAGTGTCCACGCTTCCTCGCACACACAGGTCCCTCTCTCCGGAGGGCAAGCGGGGTATGCACCCTTCCTTCTCGGGCCCCTACTTTGCAGGACCAGTAGCATCTTTGCTTCGCCTTCCACGAGTCTTGCTCCTCCCCCAGCATTATCCGCGGGCTATTTTTATCCAGTCCTTGTAGGAAAATGCTGCGGGGCGGGGCGGGGGGGGGCGCGTGGGGGGGCTATTCTGGGGAGGCGAATCCAAATCCACTGTCCTCGCACTGAGCTCCAGAAGTGGCCCCCTGCTAGCAGGGAGCAGCCAAGACTTCGAAGAGGAGCATAGTGCGCCCGCTCCTCCTCTAGCAGCCAGAGCTCGGGAACCAGGGTACCACCCGCTCCGCTGCGCCGCCAGCCGCTCTCCCGCGGAGCCGCTCCGCGACCTAACCTCCGGGCCCCGGCGTCCGTGCTCTGCCGGCTTCTGTAGCTGCCGCCAGAGCGCACGCAGGAGGAGCCTTTGGGTCCAACTTGTGCGTTCTCACTTGGCAGCTAAATCTCACCATAATTTGTTGAAACGCAATTAGCAACTTCCTCTCAAGGGTTAATTTCAGGAGTTACATCTTTAAAAAATATAAAAAGGAGGGAGGAAGAACCCAACTTCTGCCTTCCTGCGTTTCCGAAGTCCATCCTTCGGCGCTGGGAATTCTTATTTTGCTTTCTGCTCTCTCAGTGACAACTGGGCACAATTACAATAAGCCTGACCTAGTGGAATTCTAGGAGATGAACACCTGAGCTGCAAATCCCCGCGTTAGGCTTTGCATTTCCAGTGCTCAGATGTTTCCCTCCCATAGGGTTGCAGAAATTACGTATTGAAATGGACCATTGTGTTACGTAAGGTTTTCCCCAGAGCTAGGCAGAGAAGGATCAAGAAAGAATCCTTTCCAGGAGTCAGTAGGTCCCTCTAACTCTTTCCGCAGAGTTTGACAAGGCTGACAACTTCGTGACTAAGCACTCTTAAGTCAGCCGTTAATTAGGACAGAAGTGTCCGATGAGGATCCCTTACTGAGGCTTCTTGAGTGTTTTTCTGGGCTGCGGATCCAGGCCAAGGCTGCCTGGTGTACAAGGTACTGTAGCTTTAAAATGGGAGATTTTTTTTTTTACTTGGAACACTGGTGAGAAAGTGGTACCTGGAACTTGCGATGGCATCAGAAGAAACCCAGGGCTCTTCGGCTCTGATGCAGGTGTGCCTGGTTGGGAGCTTCAAGTCCAACTGTCTAAATCAGTGTCTTGCACAGCATAGATGTCCAGGAACCCTCTCTCTGGATTCCACAGTGCAGCTGGGCTTTGTGTTTTTGTTGTCAAAAGAAGACATTCTCTCACTGGAAAAGTACTGAGGTCTTTGAAAGGAAAAGCAATGCAGAAGGTTTTTGTTTGTTTGTTTTTAATTAAACTGTAATGGTGACTAGCAAGGGGCTCAGAAGATGGACTGGCTGGTGGAAAATTGCTTGATCTGTGCCCACTGCCTTTCCCAGACCACGGCATCCACTCTGAGCCGGGCATACCCGCTGTGAACACTCCTGAGTTGTGTTCCCCCTGCTGAGGCTGGGGTTTGTGGGGAGAAGCAGTAAATGTACTGATGTCTTGGTGGAACTGAGCCTTTACCCAGGGTTGTGGCTCAGACTCCAGGTTCCAGGCCACGCCTCTCCACCAGGGTGCCTGCATGAGAGACTGTTGTGGAGGGCTGAGGAGTTACAACTTCCTGGCTGCTGGGTGGGAAATGCAGTAACTTTCCAGCTATTGTGGAAAGCCATCCTTTCCCAGCTGGTATTGGAAAAGACCTAGGTAATTCCCCATCACTTTGCTGTAAGTACCTGTCTTCTTCATATCTCATTAATGGCCCAGTGCTCTCTAGCTTGGCTGCCCTTTCCCAGTGGGGGAGCGGGTGGGTGCTAGCTGAATTTGGAGGCAGCTTCTTTCCCCGGCACCCTAAGCTAATGACAGTTCTCTCTCTGAGCCCCAGATCCTTTCTCTGCAATACAGATATTGGAAGATTATTATTAGGAAGTGAACAAAAGTGCATGTGAAGGGCATTTTGGAAATTCCACAACACTGATGGAAAGGTCCAGGGTTACCTAACCTGCTTTCCCTGCAAATGTCATTTTGTCTATTTTCATGTTAACTGTAGTTTATGTGTGTCTGTATGAATTGCATCGAGCGGGCATTTAATGAGAGGGAGGCTGTCACACAAGGCTCCAGCAGTTCCTTGTGAACACTCTACCTGAAACCCACCAGCACCAGGCCTCACTGCTTCCCAGAACCATTAGTTTCTGCATTTAGGGTCAGAGTAAAATGTTTTAGAGGCCTTTTTTTCTTTTTAGCTTAATACATTTGGCACATCTTAAGAAAATACAGTTTCAGAAGAAGAGGCTTGCTATTGATTAATCAAAAAAGAAAGGAAGTGGAAGATGAGTGTATCCATTTGGGAAGAGTGACACATGACCAGTTTCAGGAAATGACCTGGGTGTCCCTTCTCATCAGCATAAAGGACTGGCTCTCAATCACATTTTCAGCATTGTTCAAAGTGTGTCCCCAGGACATAGCTCGGTGCCTGGCACTTAATAAGGATGGATAAGTATTTCTGAAATAATGAATGGATGCTTGAACTGAACCTTCACAGAAACCCAGTGCTGCACACAGGCCGATGGCATCCTTTCTATTTTGAAGAATCGGAGTCTGCAGATCAGAGAAGCTAATTAATGTTCTGGAGGTAGAAAGGATCCCCGATTGGAGCTCAGGTCTCTCTGTTCTCATTCCACTCCCTTCCTTGGCTGGTGCTGGGTGGCCCTCTCCCTCCCTCCAACACTTAGAGTCTTCCTAACGCAGGAGCTCTTCCGCATTTGGGAAGGTGCCCAGCAACTGAACAACCCTCTTATTCAGGTGGCCCAGCCCTCCTCTCACAGAGAGACTTTCTGGTGGGAGGTGGGGCTCTGTCTCCTCATCCATCTCTCCAGGCTCTGAGCTAGGGCTCTGTTGGTGATCTCACCTGGGACCTGGAATCGTGAGGGACCCGCTAAAGGGCACAAGGGCAGTGGAGTACTTAGTAATTACTCTGTGTCATGAATCAGGTGGCATGTCCAGCAGCATGGATGTCCCAGGGGTACAGTTCTCATATGTGATCCTGGCATGTTCCTTGGTGTCTGGGTTCCCTTTATTTTTCTCAGTTTCCAAGCCCAGGCTTGCAGCCTCTTATCCACTCCTGGGGGTAACCCATGGCCTCCAAGCCAGTTCCCTTTCTCTGTGAGTTAGCCTGGTCTATAATCAGCTGGCGACAGCTTCTCAGGTTCATCCCTGGGCCCGCCTCAGGAGTGAGGCATTCTCAGCTTCCTCTACCCCCAGGGAATGTGCCCCTAGCTTTTTCAGGCCGTCAGAAAAATACTTAGTGGGACACAATTTGTCAATAGTTACGGGGAACCGTGAGAGTTCTAGAAAAATGAATACATTTCTTTTCCACGGAATAGCCTGAACATAACAGAAATAGATCCCAGGAGGCAGCTTTTCTTTTCCCTCCAGGCTGCGTGTTTTTTGGTAGCTTTCCAGTAGGGGTCGCAAACTCAAATGCATTTCGGTGGCAAGGCAATTCACAGCCTCGGAAGCAGGCCTAGGGCCTGGGCCAGGGTGAAAGGGGGCGGAGGCTCAGACCCAGCACAGGGGTTACCAGTGAGACCTCAGGCCCAGTCTTGCGAGACCTGTTCATTTGTTTGCTTTTAAGATAGGCTGTTAGTTCCCAATTTTATATAGAATCTATTGACTTTCCAATACTAGCAGCTAATTCAATATTTTTAAATAATACTATAAGGGCCATATGAAACACCTTCATACGTAGGCCTCATATTTGTCCCACAGGCCCCTAATCTATGGCTTTGGGGTTGAGGGGAATGGAGAAGAAATCGGTTGCAGTGTGAAACTTA